>JANAVB010022600.1:12254645-12369645 GCA_029216955.1 Iris pallida | reverse complement strand
CACGCACGGTTATAATGGCTGGAAAATGGTTCAGAAATGAGCCATCTAATTAAATTGTATATATATCATCCACCATTTATTTTATTGAAAAATTATGGATACAAAAAAATTTCTCCCCTTTTTTACGAATATATATATATATATATATATATATATATATATATATATATATATATATATATATATATATATATATATATAGTACCAAATTCTTGATTATGGTTTCATATACATGTTTTCTATTTCTTTTCCATGATCTTGCACATATATTCTACTTATAGCTTTAGTGTTATAGTGGTTACTGAAGATTAGTTTATTTAGAATTTTATTTAATTATTATTTATCTGGTTAATTCTCGAGGACTTTGATATTCTTATGTATTTGAGGACTAATTTGCAGACTTTTTATTTAATTATATTAGAGATTATTATTTTTTAATTATTGTGGATCAATATTATATTTTCAGGGTTGAGCTAGATAATTAGATGACAACATTGATTGTGATTATTTATATTTTTTATTTGATTTTATTGGAGCTATAGACAATATACTACCGTTGATATTACGACATAGACTGGACTTGGCCATGTATTCACACCAAATTATTCGGGAGCGGATTGTGATAAATTTTAATAGTGGCCCAAGGATGTCACGCCCCAGTCCCAAATACGTAGGATTAGCACGTGACTATGCTAGCTGGTATGTATACATAGGCTGCTCCAATATAAGGAACCTTCAATACATACTTACGTTATAATTGAGCTCTATCTCATAAGGTAAGTTTATAAGAGTACATATCTTGTGTTTTGGAATGTCTTCTTGGATTTCTAGTTGATAAACAATTTATTGATTGTTTTTCAGGTTTTTAATTTCAACCAACTATATTGTGTTTTGGCAAGATATCTTCTATTTTAGTGTTCTACATTACTTGTGTTATTTTTAGACTTGTTTTTACACACTTTTCCTATTACATTCATTAGTTATCTTGATCATTATTAGCTATGACTTTCCCCTACTCTGATGTATTTACTTAAACTTGTTTTTATTTTAAATCTTATTACGGGGTAGCTTATTTTTAATCATGTCAAAGGGGAGAAGTAAGTTTAAGTATGTTTAAGTAAGTTTAAGTAATATATTTCTAGTCATGTATGCATATGTATTTTATATATTAGTAATACATGTATCTATTATGTCCAACTTAAAATTTAACTAATATGCCATGATAAAAAATGGGAAGATTGTTAGCCTAATGATTGTATCATATTTTTAATATGATTAATCGATTAAGTGATATCACTAGTATCATGCAATCACTACCATGTTGATATTTAAACTTAGCATTTTCTATTGTGCATATTAAATATATCATAATGATTTTTCGTCTAACATGTATTTGCAAACAAGCAGTCAGAAAGATCAAACTATGGCATATGCAGTGAAGAAATCATGATGAGCCAAAGACGATGTATACCAGAGGATTTTTCTGAACTATCTACAACATCTCCGGGACTACGCACTCGGGAGTTCCGCAGCCCGGTCATCGGACGGGGGTCGAGGGGGCAACGTGTCACACCCCGCTCCCGTAGGAGCGATCGTCCTCGCTAAGGCGTGATGCCGCTCGGGCCTAGGTTGCGCCCGTGCAAGGCCAAGTCCAGAAACGGCCGATTTGAGCTAGGCCACAGAGTCGCACAGAGTGTCCCCATTTGCAGCGAAAAGTAAATGAACATAAGTTGAAGCGAATTCAAACTCTTTATTGATATTCAAGAAGTTTACAAGCGACGCTAGGCCGATATTACAAATCGCTCAAGCTCTCTCTATGAAACATAAAAGGCGTGCCAAGTGGCTTACAAGATGGAATGATTCATGGCGATGTTCCGATACATTTTGTCATGTATATGGCACATCAGTTCCTTGCAACGCTCCAAGGCTCGAGAGATAGCTCCGCGCCTTAGCACGTTCGAGGGAAGCTCCGCACCCGATGACGTCTCCTGCATCCTGCAAGCAGACTGTGGGGTTATCAGTACATTGTTATGCACTGGTGGGGAGGCTAGCTCGCCCACAATGCTATCATTACCAAACACGTTGCATTTACTTTTGTGCACCGTCTATCGTTCATTGTCTTTCTAATCTTGCCTTAGGATCAATTTCATGGCATATATCGTAACCCATCTCGTGTTGCCGAATTCAAGTGTCTGCATGAAAATACATGCACGACTTATCCATACTTACCGTCCGGCCTTCCATGTCCAAAGTAAACCATGTTAGTCAACAATTCATAAGGAATAACTTAACGTGTCTCATGTAAACTTTCAATATCAAGGGCGTATCCCCGCCTCGGGTCCTAGCATGTCGTGGGCACGTTCTCTAACTCATTTTGCATGAATTACTCTTTATTCACTTGGTGTGTTACATTTCAAGCATGTTCAGAGTGTTACATTTCAAGCATGTTTCAGGGTGGTACATTTCGAGCATGTTCAGGGGGCACTTGTTCATTTAACTTAGACTACTTTGATTTCAATGCAAGGACTTGCATGTGGATAGCCACCAGCAAAGCCCACTTAATCTATATGCACCGGTCCCTGGCATCACAAGCTATTTGGATATATTCACCCTTGGTATTTCTCAACTTAGCGTAGGGTGATGACTGGTACACCCCGTTAAGTCTCTTGAAATACCCTGCACCTACGTCTCCCGGGTGCCCAAGCCCGTACCCAGGCAGCCCGTAAGCCCCGTTTTGATTCCGCCTAGGCCGGCGACGGTTTTCCCCCCCCATCGCCTGTGCCGCAGAATCCTTTCTCATGACGGCCACGGTATTCCCCCCCCATCGCCCGTGCCGTTTGTCCACGACCATTTCGTATTGTCTTGACATTTTAACTTAACGGCTATCTCCGAGCCGTAGGCTAACCCTTAGCCATAATGCGTTATCGACCAGGTTGGCGTCCGTGCAGCGCGGGTAGCGAGCCCCGTTGCACGTGCCCGTCACACCTGTCGCTAACCATTCTTTTCTTTCTTATCTTTCATGTGTTCTTTCTTTTCTTTCTTCCTTTCACTTGTTCGTTCGTTCATTGATTCATTCACGTATTCATTCATTCATTCATTCATTCGTTGATTCATTCATTCATTCGTTACGCAACTCCCAGTACGGGAGTCGCCTTGGCGACCCATCGGTCCCATAGTCTTTAAATGTTGCTATACTCTACTCGAAATGACTATGTTGATAGTCTTCCCATTTCATTGTTGTAAACCATTCATTGTTTCATTGTTGAACACATAAGGGACTTGAACGTAGCTTGTGCCTTAGCACGAGCATGGAGCGCGGTACGAGAGTTCACATTTTCCAAGTTCCTTTCCATATTCTATACAAGCATACAAGGTGGGATAATTCCCTTAGCTAGGTACGTTGAATCATTTATTAGCATGCACGGTGTTATCGCCTAGCGATTCTCGTGATAGTGTTCGTATTGTTATGTGTCTAGGCTAAGCAAAGACGGGTTCATTGGACCCACCCACCTTAGCAATGTTCGCATCGGCCGAGCGATACTCCGAGCGCGCCTTTGAAAGTCTAAGTCTGGATTCATCTTGACGGGACAATGTAGGCCTTGCATCGATTCTTCATCAGGTCGATGCCAACTCTTCGGGTCGACGACTCGTTTGAGTTGTTGCACTTGCCGTTTGAATCGGCGTTCTGCTAGGGCGGAGCGGGTCATTACATAATACACCACTCAAAATAAGTCTCGTCCTCGAGACTTCCTGAGTGCAGGTCATCCTACCATTCCTTAACTCGTGTCGTCGTGTTTCTTAGACAATCCCTATCGAATGGCTTTACCGCTCGATGGCATCGAACTATATTCGATACCTTTCCAAGTCCCATGTCTGTATACGTTTTGGTCGATTTTTATTGAACAATTTTTCATTCATTTTAGAGTTGATGTTTCTTCAACTTGGTTGCTATTTTGACGTGTTATGGGACAGAAATGGTCGTACGAGGCACGTTGTAATTCATTAAATGCGAGGGTCGTGGGCTGAGGCAAACTCACTTTCGTTTATCTCGGTCCTCGAGATGATTCGATTCACTTCTCAAGCGCTCTTGTCAATGAAATCAATACGATTTCTTCTTAGTGGGGTCGACCAAGTCTAAGTAATTTTCGTCCAATTCAAGACTAAGTATTGCACTATCGTCGAGCATATCTTCCTATCAATGGTTCAATTCGTTATACCAACTTTTACTTTCACAATATCGATTCCATATCATTCGCTTGTTTAGGGCCAATCTTGGTGTCGTTCACGCACACTCCGCTCACACGTTTCTTCGATTCTGAGCCACGCTCGTACTAGTATCATTACTTTCTTTTAAAAGATTCCAAGTTCTCGACACTCTTCCATTCCTCAAGTCTCGTTTGGAATTCAATGTGTCACTTGGTTAGATCGTGCACGCATTCCAGGCGTCCCCAAAATATATGCATTCACCAAACCGTATGATAGAGAATTCATCATTCTCACTCGAGTCGTATCGTGTACATACTCCGACGTCCCTAAAATATATGTATGTCAGCCAAGTCTCGTGAGCAGGGTTTCCTATATTCGTGATTCATGCTATCCATCCATGCCAATCCTCAAGATCAATCTTTCGATTGCTAACAATTGAAACGAGGTGTCTCGCCTACCCGCTAGGCTATTTCTTTTCGAGGTTAAGTCAATGTCAGGATTGGAATCATAGTTCTCCAATAATAATGCCAATACTGACCCCAATCCTAGGGTCAAACCAAAGTCGGTAGTACGGAGGGTTTTCTACCTAAGCTCGCGTCACTCAGATTTCTAAACTTCGAGCACGATCACCTATTCGCATCAATGTATTCGTTGCGCATATTCGAATCCATTCAAATCACCTAATCGACATACTTCACATAAAAAGATCCATTCTAACCAATTTATGTATTCGATCATGAGGTCATCCAGCTCGATAATACATTGTATCCCAATCTCACGCGAGTCCGATCATCCATGGTGGTTCATGAATCACCATGCAACGCTCCCGCGGAATAATCATTCTCATCGGGGCGTAACTCTTGTTTGAGTTTAGACTAAATCATTCACGATAAGCGGATTGGACCTACTCAATTCTCAAGTTCAATCATCAAACACACTGATTTATTCTCAAGTTTACCTTCGCGTCAAACCACAAGTCGAAGCAATCAAATTGTCACGCCATCCAGGTTCAATCACTCCTGCTGTATGAATCACCATATCAACGCTCACGCGGAGTGATCGTCCTAATCCGGCGTGATGCATGTGCGAGGCTGGAGTTGCGCTCGCATAAGATAAGAACGTCAACGTTGTGGTTGTCAATGAAGCAAATCCAAGCATTCTTATTTTTATCCAAGCCAAATCAATTCGACAGTCTGACCGTCATGCGTTCAACTAGAAAATCCTCGAGCCAAGTCTATCTTTTCCTCGACACATTTTTAACATCCCAAGTATAGCATCCAACGGAACAATGACATTTGCACGATCGTCATTCGTCGAGTCAGAGTACCCCCGAGTTATCGTATATCGATCTTTGAGACGCCTCAATACCATCGACGATATGCATAACCTGACGATCTTCCTTTGCAACCGATTTCGAGTCGTGCGTTGATGCTGTTGTCCGAGTTGGATATTCCACAATTTTATTTAATATTCAAGATCAAGTTCAACTGCTATTCCTCAAGCTAGTTTCAAGATCGTTGTTCAAACTCAAGTCACAATTCATTTGAATCAATCCGAAATCGTACGCACGATCCTCTAAGTTTCCTCGATCAAGACCATTTATTTTCATTCATCGTTCCGAACCATTTTCTAACTCGTATTGCCCATTGACAAGTTGTCCAGCGACATCTCGTTCGGGACTTTTGAAGTCACGGCCAACTAAGCGTGACACGTTCTAAGGATTTGCGCGATTGCATCGCTTGCCGACATAATCGTACGATCCGTAAATCCTTTAGTCTCGCTCGAACAATTTCTATGACGTCCATACACCACTCAGGGTTCGAGCCACTCGACTAGTCGTCGACACTCATTCTTATTCTTCTCCGAACCTATCACATACACCACTCGGATTCAAGCCATATGATCTAGTCCTCAATCATGTTCGCGTCATGCGCTAAGACATCCTTCAGATTCGTTCGACGAATCTCTAGCGTAATCGCTCACGTCGCCTCGACGTACTAAGTCGTTCGCACTAATCCTCAAAACCCAAGCCAATCTTTCGGGTATGCCTAAGCGTTAACTCGATAGCGTTCCTATCGACAGACACTCAAAGTGTAACTCCGTTCTCGATCGAGCGAATACTTGATATCGCTCGCAACCCGATTGCACCCAAAAGTCGAGGTGCGCGACACGCGGCACAACTTAGCCAAAAGGCCGTGTGCATAGCTATCCCGTATGGACTATATTCGAGTTTACACGCTCACTTATTCTCGTTCGAGCGATAACCGATCTCGCTCGCATCTCGTTTGTACCGGAAGGTCTAGGTGCGCGATACTTCGCACAACATAGCCAAAAGGCTGCGTGCATAATCATCCTGTTCGAACTATACTCCGGTCTTGTGTACTTCGTTTGCTATTGTTAGCGTAAGCTTATTCAAGCACGCACTGCGTTTGCTAACTCTTAGCATCGGTTCCTTCCAACTCAAGTTCGTCGTGGTGGCACAAAGGCATTCGCCTATCGATCCCGTCCAACCGAGTACCCGTACGAGCTTTTGATAATATTTAGACTAATTGTATGGAACATCCCAAGGCACAACGAGAGAGAGCGTACACTTCTTTTTCCAACGACGAGCTTTCAAAACCGAGAAATCGACGTGAAGTCCAAGGACGTAAAGCCGTGCTCTGATACCAATCTGTCACGCCCCGCTCCCGTAGGAGCGATCGTCCTCGCTAAGGCATGATGCCGCACGGGCCTAGGTTGCGCCCGTGCAAGGCTAAGTCCAGAAACGGCCTACTTGAGCTAGGCCACAGAGTCGCACAGAGTGTCCCCATTTGCAGCGGAAAGTAAATGAACATAAGTTGAAGCGAATTCAAACTCTTTATTGATATTCAAGAAGTTTACAAGCGGCGCTATGCCAATATTACAAATCGCTCAAGCTCTCTCTCTGAAACAAAAAAGGCATGCCAAGTGGCTTACAAGATAGAATGATTTATGGCGATGTTTCGATACATTATGTCCTGTATATGGCGCATCAGCTCCTTGCAACGCTCCAAGGCTCGAGAGATAGCTCCGTGCCTTAGCACGTTCGAGGGATGCTCCGCACCCGATGACGTCTCCTGCATCCTGCAAGCAGACTGTGGGGTTATCAGTACATTGTTATGCACTGGTGGGGAGGCTAGCTCGCCCACAATGCTATCAATACCAAATACGTTGTATTTACTTTTGTGCACCGTCTATCGTTCATTGTCTTTCTAATCTTGCCTTAGGATCAGTTTTGTGGCATATATTGTAACACATCTCGTGTTGCCAAATTCAAGTGTCTGCATGAAAATACATGTACGACTTACCCATACTTACCGTCCGGCCTTCCCTGTCCAAAGCAAACCAAGTTAGTCAACAATTCATAAGGAATAACTTAACGTGTCTCATGTAAACTTTCAATATCAAGGGCGTATCCTCGCCTCGGGTCCTAGCATGTCGTGGGTACGTTCTCTAACTCATTTTGCATGAATTACTCTTTATTCACTTGGTGTGTTACATTTCAAGCATGTTCAGAGTGTTACATTTCAAGCATATTTCAGGGTGGTACATTTCGAGCATGTTCAGGAGGCACTTGTTCATTTAACTTAGACTACTTTGATTTCAATGCAAGGACTTGCATGTGGATAGCCACCAGCAAAGCTCACTTAATCTATATGCACCGGTCGCTGGCATCACAAGCCATTTGGACATATTTACCCTTGGTATTTCTCAACTTAGCGTAGGGTGATGGCTGGTACACCCCGTTAAGTCTCTTAAAATACCCTGTACCTACGTCTCCCGGGTGCCCAAGCCCGCACCCAGGCAGCCCGTAAGCCCCGTTTTGATTCCGTCTAGGCCGGCCACGGTTTTTTCCTCCATCGCCCGTGCCGCAGAATCCTTCCTCATGACGGCCACGGTATTCCCCCCATCGCCCGTGCCGTTTATCCACGACCATTTCGTATTGTCTTGACATTTTAACTTAACGGCTATCTCCGAGCCGTATGCTAACCCTTAGCCATAATACGTTATCGACCAGGTTGGCGTCCGTGCAGCGCGAGTAGCGAGCCCCGTTGCATGTGCCCGTCACACCTGTCGCTAACCATTCTTTCCTTTCTTATCTTTCATGTGTTCTTTCTTTTCTTTCTTCCTTTCACTTGTTCGTTCGTTCATTGATTCATTCACGTATTCATTCATTCATTCATTCGTTGATTCATTCATTCATTCGTTACGCAACTCCCAGTGCGGGAGTCGTCTTGGCGACCCATCTGTCCCATAGTCTTTCAATGTTGCTATACTCTACTCGGAACGACTATATTGATAGTCTTCCCATTTCATTGTTGTAAACCATTTATTGTTTCATTGTTGAACGCATAAGGGACTTGAACGTAGCTTGTGCCTTAGCATGAGCGTGGAGCGCGGTGCGAGAGTTCACATTTTCCAAGTTCCTTTCCATATTCTATACAAGCATACAAGGTGGGATTATTCCCTTAGCTAGGTGCGTTGAGTCATTTATTAGCATGCGCGGGGTTATCGCCTAGCGATTCTCGTGATAGTGTTTGTATTGTTATGTGTCTAGGCTAAGCAAAGACGGGTTCATCGGAGCCACCCACCTTAGCAATGTTCGCATCGGCCGAGCGATACTCCGAGCGCGCCTTTGAAAGTCTAAGTCTGGATTCATCTTGACGGGCCAATGTAGGCCTTGCATCGATTTTTTATCAGGTCGATGCCAACTCTTCGGGTCGACGGCTCGTTTGAGTCGTTGCACTTGCCGTTTGAATCGGCGTTCCGCTAGGGCGGAGCGGGTCATTACACAACGTACCCGTGGGGTTTAGAGGCAAAGCTCCTGAAAGAAAATTAGAATTTTCAAATTTGGATGACTATCGTCAAAGAAAAAAGTCATCATTCAAGAATTTTACAGCCTGATTGTGTCCATATGTTTTACTATGTATTTTATAGGATCAAATGTACATCGGGCTCGTAGTTGGCACTAGCAAGCTTAACCAATTCAACCACTATATTTCAGTCTACCATATAAATTAGTCCACAAAAACAGTCCTGATACAAACCCTAATTATGGTAAACTCCCTTCACCCAAATTGGATATGTTGATGTGTATTTTATATTTATTGTATTTATTTTAGAAATTTTAAACTCATTTTATGTATTAGGACACTACTTATAGGACCCTTGCATGCCACAAATATTATCTATTTAATTTTTTTTACATATTAAAATATAAACCATAGTTCTTCCACTTTTAAATTTATCTATCTATTTATTTATTTATTTCTAGTTTGCAATTAATTCTAGCTCTTCTCAAATTTTGACTAATTATTGTCCACCTATTTAGAGCCCAATCTTGCCATATTAGACAACCCCCTTGCATGTGAATTCTATGAACTAAATATTTCCTCCCAATCAATCTCATTTAAATCCCTTCTAATCAGGATCAAAGCTTTGCATCTTGCACTCATGAGAAAATCTTACTATATTAGGAAACATCTTTCTATGCAAAATATTTCATGTAATCTCTCCAATCAATTTTCAAATTGCCATAAATTATTGAATTTCACTTTTAAATCCTTTTGTATGCCAACTAGCAAGCATATATTTCTCCAATTAAATCAAATTTACATCTCCAATTGGATTTCCACCTTTGAATATAAGCTTTGACTTATGTTTCATAAATTAGGAAACCAAAACGAATCCTATTTCGACCAAGCCACCCCCTATGGGCTGTCAAAACCTATTTGCTATTAGGATTGGCCACCCTCTCTATCCATAATATATATAACCCATATATATATCAAACCCAAACCCTAATCACATATCTCTCCCCCTCTCTCCACCCTTGCACCCGACCCCCAGGCCGCCGCTTGCCGCCGGACACCCCTCAAGCCGTCGGCCGAGCCCTTATTTATCTCTCTCTTTCTCTCCTATTTTAAAGGTATTCTCTCTCTCCTCCAATCTTTTTGATATATATATATATATATATATATATATATATATATATATGAGTTTTACTGCATCTTCAACCTCTCACCATGCACCATTAATAAAAGCTTGGAAACCATGAACCCATTGTTGTGCCAAACTCTAATATGGTTGTCGCATTATTTAGATCCTCCAAATTTATGATCAAACCGACATATATGTTATTCTCTTCTCTTTTTTATTTCTATTTTATATATTAATAGAGATTTGGGTGTGCCTTGGACAAATCCAAATTTGAAAGCTTCTAGTTAGGTTTTATGTTCTTAAACCTTTTTATTGGGGTACCTATTTGAAACCCTAGAACCCATGATTAAATCTTGCTAATTTTATGATCATATAAATTAGATATATATTAATTACTGATTTTTAATTATTATTCCAGATTTAAGTATGAATTTATAAAGCTAGTTTTGGTTATGGTAATGTCAAGTTTTGGTAGAAAATTTGTATACAAGTTGATGCCAACTTGGTAGCCATGAACCCTAATTATTTGTTATGACTAAAACTATATATTTTGATATATAAAATTATTTATTTCTGATTTTATAAAATATATTTAGATTTTAAAACAATTTTTTTAGAATATATTGGATATATAAAATATGGATATTTTTAACTATTTTGACCTAGTTTTGCCAAAACTTGAGTCCGACCATTTCAAACCTAAACTCCGACCCAAACCCAATAATTTGAACATCAAAAATATTATTTTTGCTATTTTATTCTGATTTATTAAGTATTTATTTCAGAATTAATTTTATTGCAAAATATTGGATTTTATGACTAGCCGACAACCCGGAACGACCTAGTTTTTACTTCAATCAATATTTTGGACCGTAGAACATATAGGTAATGTTAACCTGATCAAAAATCTTAATTTTACTAATTATCCCAGAATTAACATGGTTTATTTAATGTCACGCTCCAGTACCAGAATACGAAGACGGACTAGGCCAGCTACTCCATATGAGGTATACAAACGTCATACGGCGATCGTGGCTGTCAAGAGACAAGGGGGTGCATGCTACATTCAAGTCTCCTATGGTCTCACAGAGCATCTATGTCTCAATCATTCAAAGCAAGAAAATATCAATTAATGAGCATATGAGATAAAGCAGTGAGGCGTCCCCGACGCTTCATCAAAATGATTATAGGGATCTAGCTTTATAAGTTAGCTAGCCCAGAGAGTCATAGGTACATAATTGCATTCAGCTGCAGTCTGATTTAATTATAAATTATACAAAAGACAAAATGTACAGATTAGCCGGCTAAACAAGTGCCGGTGGCTAAACGCCAGAACATAAGTAAAGATACTAGAGTGGTGGAGAAGAAACCCACTCGAGTCTCCCGCCAGCCATGCTTCTAGTATGCACCATTGACGTCAGGGAGGAAGGTCGGATCCTCAGGCTCTGCTACGAGATCTGGCCAAACAAAACCAGCTGGGTCAGCCCCGAATAGCAAGTACCGCAAGGGAACACAAAAGAGTGGGATAAAATCCAAGCATAAAATAATAATACTAGTAATAATAAAAGCTTCCGATCGTAACCTCGGTCCACAGCCTGTCCTAGTACGATAGCCCAACCCAACAACCAAACAAGGACATGGGTTGGACCACGCACCATGACAGTCCATGTCCCTCGACTACAAACGGAAGTTACAAGGCACAGTCAAGTCATTTTTCAAGCGGCCATTCATTCCTGCGGCTTTCTATGATTGGCGGAGTTATCTCCGCGATACTGATTAAAAAGGAATCCTCAGATCGTGTCAACCCAGCAGGGCGAGCCAAACTATAAGACATGTAGCATATTGATTATACACTGGTTCCCCAGAGGGCTACCGTGCTAAAACATATAACACATAGCTCGTAGAAGTCGGATATAGCCATCTGCTATAGGCGAATGAAACCATATCCGTGGCGGCCAACCCGACACGTCAGGACTGGACCTGGGGTGGCTAGTATGGCACGATTTCGAGATTCTTCCCACCCAATGCATCTACCAAGTTAGTTGTCTTGTTAATCCCTAGGTTATCCTCAGAGTTCACATGTTGTGGTCACATGCTCACTCCCTTAGATGTCGTACATTGTACGAGTACCCCAAGAAGGGATCCGTACTGGCTCATGGAGTCATACGTATGTACCCCCTTCTTGGTGTAATACAACACATACCACGTTATTGCTACCGACCATTCACTATGTAAATGCTGGACTCTTGGAAGTACTGGCAGGTATCACGTAGGAACACTTAGCACATAGGACAGCACCTCGGTGCTCACATAGATTGTACCTTAGTAAACACATAGGGTTATCCAACACACGCATAGGTAGTCAAATCAGAAATAAGGACCAAGTCACAAGAGGAAAGAGAATAAGAAGGCACTATGCACTTAGGGTATAAAGTGCTCACAAGTCTTAAAGTGGCCCAAACGGCGCACGGGCAAAAGTGCAAGATGAAAGGTGCACAAGGTGCCATAAGTCACTATCCGGTCAAGGGTAGATAGGTGCCCATCTATGCGGCTGCATAGATAGAATTCCATGTGGCAGGGTTAACAAAATCCCATGCGGCAATAGATGGGTACTCATCTATGCGGCTGGATAAACAGAATCACATGCGGCAGTAGATGGGGACTCATCTATGCGTCTGGGTAAATGGGTACCCATCTATGCGGCTGCATAGATAGAACCCCATGCGGCAGGGTTAACATAATCCCATGCGACAGTAAATGGGTACTCATCTATGCGGCTGGGTAAACAGAATCCCATGCGGCAGTAGATGGGTACTCATCTATGCGGCTAGGTAAATGGGTACCCATCTATGCGGCTGCATAGATAGAATCCCATACGGAAGGGTTAACAAAATCCCATGCGGTAGTAGATGGGTACTCATCTATGCGACTGGGTAAACAGAATCCCATGCGACTGTAGATGGGTACTCATCTATGCGGCTGGGTAAATGGGTACCCATCTATGCGGCTGCATGGATAGAATCCCATGCGACAGGGTTAACAAAATCCCATGCGGCAGTAGATGGGTACTCATCTATGCGGCTGGGTAAACAGAATTCCATGCGGCAGTAGATGGGTACTCATCTATGCGGCTGGGTAAATGGGTGCCCATCTTCTCCGAAAATCTGAGAAGGATGGCCATGGAACCCACAACTTCCAAGCTCCATAAAACCTTCACTCTAAGTCCAAATTTGGACTTCCATAGGTCAAAATGGGGTAGAACAAAATTTTCTACAACATAGAAAAACTAGATTTTGAAGAAGAACAAATTTGATAGATCAAAACCATGAAAACCCATAAAGAAAACCCTACTTTACTAAGTTAGATCTACATAAAAATATCCATCCAAAGTAATAACACCAAGATCTAAACTTTTAGAGATTTAAGAGATGAACATCTTAGACTAAAAATTTGTAAAGAAACATCAAAAGAAAAATAAATACAATCTCTCCTCTTTGAGCAAGTTGGTACTTGCCTAGGTAGGTGAAAGAAGTAAATTGAAAGTTATAAGGAGAGAGAGAGAGAGAGAGAAGGATGGAAATATATACATCATGAACCAAGTTAAACCAAGTTGGTTAATGATGAACCAAAATAAACTGAAACTTAAGCTTAAGCTGAAAATAAGTTACAGAAATATAATTGCCAGAAAATTATGAGAACCGAACATAGAGATACTGCATAAAAAAATAAAATAAATGCAGGCAGGCAGTTCACGTATTAAAATACATATTCTGGGACCAGGGAGTGACATCGCTACCCTCCTTAGAAAAATTCCGTCCTCAGAATTTCTGCCAAGACAAGATAGAGAAATCAAAGCATGCAAGATAATAATTTTAAGGCTAACTATGCATGCAATCTCATCAATTTTAACAGGTATTAGAGAACAATCATCTACCCTAGTGGGTGCAACTGGAAAACATATTACAAAGGCATAAGTATAAATATACCTTCTGAGTCGAACAAGTGCGGATATCGAGATCTAATCTCATCTCGTGCTCCCATGTCGACTCTCCGGTGAGTGATGGCCCTAAGCGACGCGGACAAGATTAATAGTCTGGTTCTTGAGCACCTTCTCTCGCCGATCCAAAATGGATACGGGTTGCTCCTCACAAGTCAGGTCGGTACCGACGACCAGCTCAGAATGATCGAGAATATGACTCGGATCTAGAACATACCTACGCAACTGAGGTACATAAAACACATCATGTACATCATATAGTGAAGGCGGAAGGGCAAGACAATAAGCAACATCGCCTACCCGAGCGAGAATATCAAATGGACCAACGTATCTCGGACTAAGCTTTCCTCGGGTTCCAAATCTAATGACACCCCGAGTAGGCGAAATCTGTAGAAATACTTGGTCACCAACACCAAACTCTAGAGGCCTACGATGTTGACCTGCCCAGTGTCGGTGTCTGTCCTGTGTAACTCGAAGTCGTTCTCTGATCAACTTGACTGTCTCTAATGTCTACGTGATCATCTCCGGTCCCAACAATTTTTGTTCTCCAATATCGTCCCATGCCAGAAGGGACCTACATTTTCTTCCATATAATGCTTCGAACGGTGCCATCTAGATACTTGCCTGATGACTGTTATTGTAAGAGAACTCTACTAAATGAAGATGATCTTCCCAAGTTTTGTCGAAGTCTAAGGTACAAGCTCGTAACATATCTTCCAAGGTCTGAATGTTTCTTTCTGACTGTCCGTCCGTCTGTAGATAATAGGCTGTACTGAACCTCAACTTGGTACCCAAACTTTGATGCAAACTCCGCCAAAAGTGAGAGGTGAACTGTGTGTCTCGATCTGATACTATGCTGACTGGAATACCATGCTGCCTCACAATCTGCTTCATATATATTTCTGCTAACTGCTCAGTAGGTTGTCCTACTCTGAAAAGAAGAAAATAAGCAACCTTTGTAAGCCGATCCACGATTACCCAAACTACGTTTCGACCGGTAAGAGACCTAGGTAAACCGGTCACAAAGTCCATTGTGATGTGCTCCCACTTCTACTCCGAAATAGGAAGCGGCTGTAACAATCCTGCTGGTCTCTGCTGCTCTGTCTTCACTTGTTGTCATACCAAACAATTAGAAACATATCTCGCTATCTCCCTCTTCATGCCATTCCACAAAAAGTGTTGCTTTATATCTTGGTACATCTTTGTACCTCCGGGATGAATGAAGTAAGGAGAACTATGAGCCTCTGACATAACTTCATGTCGAAGGTCTCCACCTGGTACACAAAGACGGTTTCCGAACCTAAGTGTACCATTCTTATGGATTACTAACTCCTTCCTGAGACCTGACTCACACTCTGATCGAAGCTTCTGGATCTGCGGATCCTCTGCCTGGGCTGCTCTGATCCTCTCTACTAAAGTAGACTGAATCTGCAAACTGGCCATAACCCCTGTATCTTGTGGCAAGATCACTTCAATTCCTATTTCCTGAAGATCTTCCAAAATATGCCTCTGTGAGGTTAAAATGAATGCACCACCTCTCCTGCTCAAGGCATCTACTACCACATTCGTCTTGCCTAGATGATATTGAAGATTTACATCAAAGTCTTTCTGTGATTCCAACCATCTTCTTTGTCTCATGCTTAGGTCCCTCTGGGTGAATACATACTTTAAGCTCTATGATCAGTGTAAATCTCCACTCGATTCCCATATAAATAGTGCCTCCATAACTTAAGCGAAAACACTACTGCTGCTAATTCCAAGTCGTGGGTTGGATAGTTCTTCTCATGGTCCCGAAGCTGTCGAGATGCATATGCTATCACCTTACCATGCTGCATCAATACACACCCAAGTCCCTTCCCGGATGCGTCACAATACACTGTAAACCCTCCCGATCCTTCTGAAAGTGTCAAGATCGGGGCTGAGATTAATCTCTTCTTCAACTCTTCAAATGATGTCTGACACTCTGCTGACCAAAAAAACTCTACATTCTTATGCGTCAAACGTGTCAAGGGTGCCGAAATCCTGGCGAAGTCTGCCACGAACCTCCTGTAGTAACCTGCCAATCCCAAGAAACTATGCACTTCTGCTACTGTATTTGGAACTGGCCAATTATCTACTGCCTCAACCTTCTTCGGATCGGCTGACACTCCTGCTCCAGAAATAATGTGTCCCAGGAACGAAATATGATCCAACCAAAACTCACATTTACTAAGCTTCGCATAAAGTTGATGCTCCCTCAAGGTCTGCAAAACTGTCCGAAGATGTTTCTCATGTTCTTCTTCACTACTGGAATAGACGAGGATGTCGTCTATAAACATTATTACAAACTTGTCCAAATAGGGTAGGAAGATACGATTCATCAAATCCATAAATACGGCTGGGGCATTAGTCAGTCCAAATGGTATCACCAGAAACTCATAATGCCCATACCGTGATCTAAATGCTGTCTTGGGTATGTCCTGCTCCCGGACCTTCACTTGATAAAATCCAGATCGAAGGTCAATCTTAGAGAAGACACATGCCTTACTCAATTGATCAAACAAGTCATCAATCCTTGGTAACAGATACTTGTTCTTCATTGTCACTGCATTCAACTGCCGGTAATCAATGCACATTCGCGTTGATCCATCCTTCTTGGGTACTAAAATCACCGGTGCTGCCCAGGGCAATTTACTGTCTCGGATAAACTGCTTCGCCTTCAGTTCTTCTTCATGATGGTACAACTTGTCCAACTCTGACTGCGATATCCTGTAAACTCTGCCGACCTTAGGCTCTGTTCAAGGATTCAACTCAATACAAAACTCTACATCTCTCACCTGTGGTAAACCTGGAAGCTCATCAGGAAATACATCATGAAATTCTCTGACCACTCTAGGAATCTGCTCCTGCTCTGCCAATACTGCTGCAACTATGCCCTGGGGTTGACCCTTTAATGTTCGAACAAAGACGAACTCCTCGATGCCAGGTACATTAAATACTACCTTACCTCCTCGACAATCTATCGTCGTATGACTGTCTCTCAACAAGTCCATACCTAGGATAACGTCAAAGTTGTCCATAGGCAACTCAATCAAAGATGCGGGCAATAAACGCCTACATACTACGACCGGACATGCTATGCACACTCTGCTAACTCCTACGAGCCTATTACCAGTGTGTATATTCATCCTCTCTGGTAATGCCTCGAACTTTAATCCAATACGTGTCACAAATCGTGCAGATATAAAATAGTGGATTGCCCCCGAATCAAACAATGCTACTGCAGGATAAGAGGTAACATAAACATTACCTGCAACCACGTCGCCTGAAGCTAGTACATCCTCCAGTGATAAGGTGAAGGCCTGGCCCTGGCCTTACTGAGCTTCCTGCTGCTGTCTCCCTCGACCATGCTGTTGCTGCAGCCTCTGCAGGCCTTCCTGGTTATGTGTCTGGCGAAACACCTAAGCCTGCGTCGGCAGACGCTGGGCTAGCGGTCCTCTGTTCGGTGCTGCCCCCGGAACTGGCAACGCCAGAAACTGCTGAACTGGTCCTCCTGGCCTCTGTATCCTAGGACAATTGGCAATCCTGTTGTCTGGACTGCCACACCTCATGCACAATCCGTTAGCTGAACGACACACATCCCTAGTGTGCCCACCCTTATCGTAGTAAGTACATCCAATCGGTACCTCCTGGCGCTGCTGCTGGTTCTTCGACTACTGATGTCGAACTGGTGTTGTTATCTCTGATATCGTCGTCATTCGCGGCGTCCCTGACTCATGGATACGGATGCTGGGAGCTGGCGTCGATGTTCGCTGTACTGTTCCTCCGCCCCTATTCTGGGGATGAGACCTCATCTGGCCCCCATGTCTTATCACCAACCTTTGTTGGGTGAGTTCATGTCTCCGAGCTGCCGTTAAAACGGCATCAAAAGTCTGATAGTCGTGCCCCTCTACTAGCTATAGAATCTCTAAATGAAGTCCCTGCTGGAATCTCATAGCCTTCTCTGGCTCTGTAGCCACCATCGTCGGTACAAACCGACTTAGTCTGCAGAACTCTGCTGCATACCCTACCGTCTTACCAGCCTGCTTGAGACTGATAAACCTCTGCTGTAGCTCATATCGTGCTACCACGCCAAAGTACTTGGCCTTGAATCTGGTACTGAAGCTATCCCAAGGAACAGGATGCCTCATTCCAATCTCTTCCGATGCCCACCAGTCGCGGGCAAGATCCTGAAGGAACAGTCTGACCTGGTCAACCTTCTCTTCCGCTGGAACCTTTGCTGCGGTCAATATGGCCTCAACATCCTGAAGCCAAGCATCCGCCGTGATGGCATCCTCCGCACCATCAAAATATTTTGGGTTAAGTCGATAAAACCTCTCCGACGCTCCCGAATCATTCCTGACACTTCTCTCAAGGGCTAATTGTAACCCCTGATTCAGTAGCACATTCTGTTCCTGCTATTGGGTCTGCTGTTGCTGATGGGCTGCCACCTGATGCTGCTGAGTGGCCAGGAATCCCCGGATGACCTTGTAACACCCCTGAATTTTGAAAATATTTTTTTATTATTTAATTGCCTTAAATAGGATTTTATGTAATTTATGAGTATTTTTTTCTAATTAAATATGACCTTAGCCATTGTTGAGTTTTGGAGCACAAGACGTCTAGGAATTGTGGCACAGAAGCTGTAGCAGTGAGCCTTGACTAGTATATTAGCCATGCTAGGGGAGGTCTAGCCATAGTGATGCACGAACTAGAAAAACTAAGCCAAGTTGTGAAAAGACTCATTTAAATCATTTAATTAGTTATTATTTAATATATTGATTTTTGATGACCCGGTTATACCCAATCAGCCCGAATTGGGCCCGAACCGAATCCAAGCCTGTGTGGGCATATAGTGAGACCAAGGACGACCGTATAGGCACATTTTATGTGTACAAATATTTCTTAAATTATTTTACAAACTGATATTGTATTTCTAATTATTAAATATTGTATAATATTGGTATTAATATTATTTAGGTATTTGACAGTATTGTATAATTTTATGGAGCCAAATGCGGAGTGCGTAGGTTTCGTTCACCAAATACTACCACTGGTTTATTTTAAGGTTTCTAAGATTATTATTATTATTATTATTATTATTATTATTATTATTATTATTATTATTATTATTGTTATTATCAATATTAAATAAAATTATTTATTATTATTGGTTGTGTTAATGTATCATTATTTAAGGAATATATCTATATGTACATATCTCCATAAACAGGCCTACACTAGGAATAGATAATATTAAGATTTTTTTTATTGATTTATTGAGTGATATATGTATGAAGATATATGTGTATAATTAGTTATATTTATAACTATATTTATATGGGATTATAAAAGAAAAAAAGAAGAAAAACAAATATATTAAAAGATATTCGTGAACAGTGCAAAGCACTGTTCACTTCTCCCCTCCCCGAGCTTGGTCCGACTCGAGAGGAACTATTGATTTTTGTTGATTTTGATTTGATCAACTGTAACCTCCTTGAAACGAATTCCAGAAATTTCTGAATTTTTGAAAATGTTATTTTCTAAAGATCTTCTTGGATCATCAAAGCACCGAATTTGATTTTTTTTATAATTATTTATATAATATATATTTTTGATGCGATATGTTATGGAATTTTGTTATTGGGTTATTGACTTTTCGAAACGGTTCATTGAAAATCTTATAGATTTGGACTTATATAAAATAAATAAGTTATTTCAAATTTCTTAACTAATATAGACTAGATTTACATATATATATTTGAAAACGTATTTGTAGTGAGCTGGAGCTTATTGAATTATATCTACTTGATTTCGTCATTTCGGACCATGATTCCATTCTACACAAAAGTGTACATTCAACCCCATGCATTCTAAGTGCATCGTGTCCGTGTTCGTGCCCATCCATTTCATTCCATTTTTTTATTACATTTACATTTAGCTTTTAGGGTTTCCCTTCCTATGCTATAAATAGCACACTTTCCAATGTTTCAACCTAAAAAAAAAATGTTTCCCACAGCCGCCAAACCCCCCCAAGGCAACAGTTCCATGCCGACCACCCGATCTCCCGACCTTCGCCGGAGCCACGACTACCTATCTGACCACCATCATAGACCATTACACCACCTCCACCGTCATCGCCAGCATCACAACTCTGGTACTCACCACCATATCCCGACAGCTCCGCCACACCCAACCCCCACCTCTAGGCCCACATTCCGTCGACCTCTCCTCGTGCACCTTACCACCACCGAGTCAATCCCTTGGCCTTCACCAGTACAATCCGACCACACCATCCCTGCAATCTCCATCATCACAGCCACGAGGCCACCTGCGGTTCATTTTCGACCACCCCCATGGCTCGAACGATACCACCCCGACCTTCGTCATCACTATTTCCAACCGCCTGAAACGCACCGCCTGTTCCTGCCTCCTCCCAGTCATCACCACAGTGATTCCCCATCACCACCACCGTAGTCACCCTTCACCACCACACCACCTCCAACATCACCGACCCTAACCACAAAAGAAGATGTAAAAGAAAGAAGACGACCACCAACCTCTCACCTGGCCGCCCGCCGTGTCCTAGATCCGGTGTCCACCGTCCCGTATCCGTCGGTCGACCGACCTGCAGCTCACCCCGGTGCCGCTCCCCGGAACCGCCGCCCTCGCCGGAGCCGACGTCCTTCTCTGGGCGTCGTGCCTCCAGCGCACCCTGCTTTGTCCGCCTCCCGCCGGAGCCGCGCGCCCATCTGCAGCTCGCCCGCCGGAGCCCCTCCTGCCGGCGCTGCTCCGCGCCGAAATCCCCCGCCGACCGAACCCTATAGTGAGCCTCTCTCTCTCTCTCTTATTTTAATTTGGGAACAGAGGTCTCCCCCCTGTTAAATTATATATATTGTATTAATATAATTAGTATATATTAGTTTATGTGTATTGTATAATAGTGGTAATATGGATGATATTTATTTTATTATTTTTATTATTGAAAGTATTATTATAATATTATTACTAGTGTTATTAATATTATTGATTAATTATTAATTTATAATTAGAGAATTTCTTTTGTTAAGTAGTTGTAGTTATTTAGTATGTGATTTAAGGATTTTTGATTTGAGTTGGACGATGAGCTTAATGGGCTAGTCTAATAGCCCATTGGGTTCCTCTAAATTCAGTAGCCTGGTTTTAGCCTAGGATAATCGATTTTGGGCTTCTAGTCCTATGTTTTCTTATAATAACAATTTTAAATAAATATGTATGTTTATTTAGTATAGGTATATAAATATACTTCCAAAATTACTTAATTACTACTTGGGCCTTGGGATAGCTTTTATATTATATATATATTCCTATATACACTATGTTTTGGGCATAATATATATATATATATATATATATATATATATATATATATATATATATATATATATATATATATATATATATATATATATATATATATATATATATATATATCTATATTTGCATTATTGTCATTATTAGTACTATCGACATTAATATATTAGTTATTGGATATTATGTATTTATTAGATTACTTATTATGTAATTGTTAGTAGTTAATTTCCTAAACTTATTTTGGTGACGAAATATTATACTAGTTTGGATAAAATATTTTGGAAGCCTATAATATTATTATAGCTTTTGTCAAATTAATATATGGTTTTAGCCTAAAAGTTATTATATTAAAAATCTTCATTTCAAGTATTGGGCTAGTTACAAATATTATAAAATATATTTATTAAGTTTTTGACCTAAATTCATAATTGACAAAATAGGAATATTAGTACAGAAATAATTTTTTGGGTTTTGAAATATTATCTAAAATTTGTTAATTAATATAGATATAGTTTTTAACATTATAAAGGATTTCCAAAAATTATTATATTTATTTAATTATATTTTTCCTCTGAAATCATAAATCGTGACTATGATAGTCATTTTCTATTTCTTGATTTGATTATCGTACCAAACCTTGATTTTAGACTTTTACAGACCAAACTAGGCTATTTGGACTATTCTGGACTCTTTGGGACTGCCCGTGTCATCGTCTGGGACCCTCTATGGAGCATAGCATTGTACCTACCTCGTGTCGATACGTTCGTGTCACGCACGTCGACTCCAATCAAATCGAGGCGAGTACATTCTCTGATCATTTCATATCTTGTTTAGGATTATATTTCCTGCTTTAGATTATTCTACTTGATGCTGACACGTTGGTAACACGGATTAGTACTATATAGATCCCTTCATGAGATATTATCCCTCTCGGAAGTATCAGATACTCTTGTCTCGTGTGTTTCGCTTACATCATGTATCTCCTGCTTCTATTATTATGAATCTTCGAGAATCAGCTAGTGACTCATGTACTCTCATGATCACCGAGCCTTCACGAATCAATTCATGAATCACCCTTTATGGACAATGTAGTATAATCATGAATCTTAACGTAACTTGACTGGATCCTTGTGTATTGATTGGGGATGGGGGAGTATAAATGAACATGTGGATAATTGCAAGTAGTGTAATCATGAATCAATTCCGTAGTGTAATCATGAATCAGTCCCTAGCCATTCACATGTTTATCCTGTACTCTGAATCACTAGCACTGTCTCTCTTTTATATATCGTAGATATTTACTTACAGTCTCTTTTTTACATTATGCTATTCTTCAGTTCCTGTATTTTAATCTCTAGCATGATTATATTTCTTTCCTGCTATGATTTGTTGAGATGTACTGTGCTCACTCCCGTCCTGACTAGACCTATTGATAAATTTTACAGATAGCTTGGAGGTTACTTGCTAGCCTAGAGGAGACACAGTAGAGGTTGGAGTAGATAGCTAGAGTTTTTCTTATTTTATTTTCAGTTGTCTTGAGTTGTATTTACTTTATGGATTACAGTATTTGAGATTTGAGATACTTTCTGGATATGTGATATCTTAGACACTTAGACTTCCATCTGCTGTATCTTTTTTCTGGATTTCAGTTTTATCTGTCTATCTTTTATCATGCTCAACCTTAGATGTGATTGAGACTGTATTTACTATGTCACCTCTATTTGGAGTGTATATACTGTACAGGTACCTTTATATTGTTAGATGTTGACCTAGGACAGCGTTCTACCGCCGATACTACGGCGTAGGCTGGACGTACCCACGTCTCGTACCCTTACTCTAGGGTACGGGTCGTGACACGTTTTTAGTGGTGGCCCATGCAGGTCAAATTTGTGTAGTGATATTCGAACTAGAGTATCACTACAGCCTGCAGTAGGATTAGGATATTTTTGAAGGTACTCAATCACTATTAGGATTCCTTAAGAGATTCCTGGGATGACCCTTAAGAATTTTATTATAAAATATCTCAAAATTTGATTTTAACAGTTTATATTTACCTTTCTTGGTTTGTTAATGAATTTGATTTTTGGTATCCATTGTTGGTTTAAATTTTTTGTCAAGATGAAATTATATGGGCTAGGTCATCTCAGTTATGGAATCTAGTCTTCTGCAGTCACATTAGCCAGCATGGTGCCGACATATAGTCTGATTTAGATATATTTTTTGGGTGTGGGAATTTAAGGTTTTCGCAGCCAACCTAGCGGCATCGCAAAAATTTTAAATACCATGATTCTAGAGGTTTGGGCCTTAATCGAGGACTCTGTGATAATCGTAGCCTTGCTTACTAGTATGACGAGGATTTAGAGTACCATGATTTTGGATAGACGCATATAATTATCAGATTGTACCTTAAATATTTTTGAACATGTTTTCTCTACTTTTGTTTCGGTCTTTCAAAAAAAATTTAAATTAAAAATTAATTGTTGTTGTTTTGTTTAGTTTGCTTCTCATTATTTAACTTAGGAGTAGGAGTAGGAGTAGCTTTAGCTGTTATTATGAACCATTGTGTAACTTTTTGCTATGAATTTCTTCATAATACAATGAATCAATGATTTTGTTAGACCTTATCTTGGATTTGATATTATAGTTCTGGTTTCAAAATGGTTCCTTCTTTTAAACAGATAAGCAGAACAGATTCTATTATCATTCTCTTCCTGCCAATATTTTATTACCATCATTCTTTGCCTTATATAACTGTCATGATTACATCAATTCCCTGTCTCGTATCTAATTCTGTCAGCTATAACTTGAAACCCTTGAATCTTCATATCATTTTACCTAAGAAATGTTGAGGAAGTGACGTAAATCATCTAGTTCGAAAATGACGTAATTGATTATCATATAATGATTTTGTAGGAATCAAAATGTTAGATGTCATATATGAAAAAAAAAATTGAGATGGAGATGTGGTAAAGGTTTAGAATGGAATCGAGAGATAAATGTTATCAAATTAGAAACAATCACAGAAATTTTTGGTCATGAATAATTCATAGATGTAGTTCAAAAAAAACTGATAATGATATTCGAGGTCAACTTAGTTTTGAGAACTTGGATAAATTTTGGTTATTAATTCTTGAGAAGTTACACTTTAAGGCTATGATGTTAAATTTAGGGATTTAGTAATAGAGAAGAGATTTTAACTATATGCAATAATGATACGAAATTGAATAAGGTATTGTAAGAAATGACTAGAGACAGAGAGAACACAAGGATTTTAAGTTCTAGGAATTATTTTTAGATGATTGGAAAAAATTGTAGAATTCAACAAGGATAATATTTGAAGGTGAACGTTGAAGAAAATGAGAAGGTTGATTTATAAATAAGAATAAATTTTGTATGACATAGTGGTATTAGAGTTGAGTAAATACGAGACTTGATTTAAACAAGTTCAAGGATTTCATAAGCTGGATTTAGAGGTTTCAGATCTAAATTAGGACGAAGTGAAGGAATTTGGAAATTGATTAAATGAAGTGTTGATTCATAAATAAGAGGGGTATGCTTCATGGAAAATGTTTTAGAATTTAGAATTTTGTCTATGGTGACCATGGTAAAGGCTTAGATGACTGAAGGTTATAAAATCTTGGTGGTAGGCATATAAAGGTTGAATTTTCATATCAGAACTTATGAGATGAAGATGCGATTGGCAAATTATGACCAGATGAACTTAATAAAATCAAAGACAGATGATTAACTTGACTTCCCTACGAATTTTTGCCTCTTGTCTTCCTATCAAAAGGAGGAATTTGACTTATTCCATATATTTGAGTCACCCTTTAAAAAGTTTTCAATATCATTGAATCCTAGCTCCCTTACTCACGATCAATCGACTTGATCATCATTTCTTATCATATTAATATCTTGGGTCCTACTCAATTGAATTAAATTTTAATTGTGACCTGAATCTCCATCCTTGTATGCTCGTGCTCGGACTTCGATGACCTTGTCCTCCATATTACCCAAATCTTGATTTTCCAGAATTTGTCAACTTAGATCGTACCGAGACTAAATATTCTTAGCATATACTGTGTTTGGATGCTATTGACATTCGTTCTTTAAACTTTTGATTTTGATTTTCTTTGAGTAGTACCCTTCATCGTACCAATAGTCTTGACCCTTGACCGTACTCAATTTATTTGAATTCCATCGTGACCTGGATCTCTATCATATGTTGCTCGTGCTCAAAAATCTCGATTTCATTCTTTCGAACGTAAATTCAAATATTGATTAGCCCTCCAATATTTTAATCGTAATCAAACTTCGATACTAATATCACTCGTGCATAAAACTCTGATTTATTCTTGAAATGACTAAATTCTGTTCCAATCGCGATTTAGCTTCATACTATTCTTGATCATACCGAAAATTGGTGTTGGGTTATGCCTAGGCTACTATCATACTCTTCATCATATCTAAATGCTGTTGACCAAGGTTAAATTGACCTTGTCTATGATCGTGTCGAACTAACGATTATGATCATGTTCGAATTTTAACACTGGTACCCAAACTCTTTTCTGACCATGATTTACTTCCTGATTATATCTGAACTCCTTGTGATTAGTCATGCCTAGATGACCTGGCATGACTAGACGACTATGGTCGTGATTTTAACAATCATGACTATACGTACCGATTTTGCCTTTGAATCATGCTTGAAAATTTTATCCTTGGTCATACCAGGTCTTGATTTTGATCGTGCTTGTGCGACTTTAACTCTGATCTTATCGAGCCTAGATTCTGTTGATCGTGCTATACTCGAATTTGATCCTATCTTGATCATAACCAAAACAACAACTGATTATATTAGCCGTGACTCGAGTCGTGCCTAAGATACTGAATCTTCATTCTAAATCGTGCCTAGTTGATTCGACCATATTTCGACCTTATTTTTATCGCGCTAAACATATCATTCTCCATGATCGTGCCTAAGGTTTTGACTATACTTTCCAACATGTTTGAATCTTCGATTGGCCTGTCAATCTTAAATTTCGAGGACGAAATTTTTTTAAGGAGGGTAGATTTGTAACCTCCTTGAAACGAATTCTAGAAACTTCTGAATTTTTGAAAATGTTATTTTCTAAATATCTTCTTGGATCATCAAAGCACCGAATTTGATTTTTTTTATAATTATTTATATAATATATATTTTTGATCGCGATATGTTATGGAATTTTGTTATTGGGTTATTGGCTTTTCGAAACGGTTCATTGAAAATCTTATAGATTTGGACTTATATGAAATAAATAAGTTATTTCAAATTTCTTAACTAATATAGACTAGATTTACATATATATATATTTGAAAACGTATTTGTAGTGAGCTGGAGCTTATTGAATTATTTCTACATGATTTTGTCATTTCGGACCATGATTCTATTCTACACAAAAGTGTACATTCAACCCCATGCATTCTAAGTGCATCGTGTCCGTGTCCGTGCCCATCCATTTCATTCTATTTTTTATTACATTTACATCTAGCTTTTAGGGTTTCCCTTCCTATGCTATAAATAGAACACTTCCCAATGTTTCAACCTAAAAAAATGTTTCCCACAGCCGCCAAACCCCCCCCCAAGGCAACAGTTCCATGCCGACCACCCGATCTCCCGACCTTCGCCAGAGCCACGACTACCTATCTGACCACCATCATAGACCATTACACCACCTCCACCGTCATCGCCAGCATCGCAACTCCGGCACTCACCACCATATCCCGGCAGCTCCGCCACACCCGACCCCCACCTCCAGGCTCACATTCCGTCGACCTCTCCCCGTGCACCTTACCACCACCGAGTCAATCCCCTGGCCTTCACCAGTACAATCCGACCACACCATCCCTGCAATCCCCATTATCACAGTTACGAGGCCACCTGCGGTTCATTTTCGATCGCCCCCATGGCTCGAACGACACCACCCCGACCTTCGTCATCACAATTTCCAACCACCTGAACCTAACGCACCGCCTGTTCTCGCCTCCGCCCAGTCATCACCACAGCGATTCCCCATCACCACCACCGTAGTCACCCTTCACCACCACACCACCTCCAACATCACCGACCCCAACCACAAAAGAAGATGTAAAAGAAGGAAGACGACCACCAACCTCTCACCTGGCCGCCCGTCGTGCCCTAGATCCAACGTCCACCATCCCGTATCCGCCGGCCGACCGACCTGCAGCTCACCCCGGTGCCGCTCCCTGGAACCACCGCCCTCGCCGGAGCCGACGTCCTTCTCTGGGTGCCGCGCCTCCAGCGCACTCTGCCTTGTCCGCCTCCCGCCGGAGCCGCGCGCCCATCTGCAGCTCGCCCGCCGGAGCCCCTCCTGCCGGCGCTGCTCCGCGCCAGAACCCCCCGCCGACCGAACCCCATAGTGAGCCTCTCTCTCTCTTATTTTAATTTGGGAACAGAGGTCTCCCCCTTGTTAAATTATATATACTGTATTAATATAATTAGTATATATTAGTTTTTGTGTATTGTATAATAGTGGTAATATGGATGATATTTATTTTATTATTTTTATTATTGAAAATATTATTGTAATATTATTACTAGTATTATTAATATTATTGATTAATTATTAATTTATAATTAGAGAATTTCTTTTGTTAAGTAGTTGTAGTTATTTAGTATCTGTTAATTTGAGTTGGACGATGAACTTAATGGGCTAGTCTAATAGCCCATTGGGTTCCTCTAAATTCAGTAGCCTGGTTTTAGCCTAGGATAATCGATTTTGGGCTTCTAGTCCTATGTTTTCTTATAATATCAATTTTAAATAAATATGTATGTTTATTTAGTATAGGTATATAAATATATTTCCAAAATTACTTAATTACTACTTGGGCCTTGGGATAGCTTTTATACTATATATATATATATATATATATATATATATATATATATATATATATATTCCTATATACACTATGTTTTGTGCATAATAGTTATATATATATATATATATATATATATATATATATATATATATATATATATATATATATATATTTGTATTATTGTCATTATTAGTACTATCGACATTAATATATTATTTATTGGATATTATGTATTTATTAGATTACTTATTATGTAATGGTTAGTAATTAATTTCCTAAACTTATTTTGGTGACGAAATATTATACTGGTTTGGATAAAATATTTTGGAAGCCTATAATATTATTATAGCTTTTGTCAAATTAATATATGGTTTTAGCCTAAAAGTTATTATATTAAAAACATTCATTTCCAGTATTGGGCTAGTTACAAATATTATAAAATATATTTATTAAGTTTTTGACCTAAATTCATAATTGGCAAAATAGGAATATTAGTACATAAATGATTTTCTGGGTTTGAAATATTATCTAAAATATGTTGATTAATACAGATATAGTTTTTAACGTTATAAAGGATTTCCAAAAATTATTATATTTATTTAATTATATTTTCCTCTGAAATTATAAATCGTGACTATGATAGTCATTTTCGATTTATTTATTTGATTATCGTACCAAACCCTGATTTTAGACTTTTACAGACCAAACTAGGCTATTTGGACTATTCTGGACTCTTTGGGACTGCCCGTGTCGTCGTTTGGGACCCTCTATGGAGCATAGCATTGTACCTATCTCGTGTCGACACATTCGTGTCGCGCACGTCGACTCCAATCAAATCGAGGCGAGTACATTCTCTGATCATTTCATATCTTGTTTAGGATTATATTTCCTGCTTTAGATTATTCGACTTGATGCTGACACGTTGATAACATTGATTAGTACTATATGGATCCCTTCATGAGATATTATCCCTCTCGGGAGTATCAGATACTCTTGTCTCGTGTGTTTCACTTACATCATGTATCTCCTGCTTCTATTATCATGAATCTTCGGGAATCAGCTAGTGACTCATGTACTCTCATGATCACCGAGCCTTCACGAATCAATTCATGAATCACCCTTTATGGGCAATGTAGTATAATCATGAATCTTAACATAACTTGACTGGATCCTTGTGTATTGATTGGGGATGGGGGAGTATAAATGAACATGTGGATAATTCCAAGTAGTGTAATCATGAATCAATTCCGTAGTGTAATCATGAAGCAGTCCCTAGCCATTCACATGTTTATCCTGTACTCTGAATCACTAGCACTGTCTCTCTTTTATATATCGTAGATATTTACTTACAGTCTCTCTTTTACATTATGCTATTCTTCAGTTCCTGTATTTTAATCTCTAGCATGATTATATTTCCTTTCCTGCTATGATTTGTTGAGATGTACTGTGCTCGCTCCCGTCCTGACTGGACCTGTTGATAAATTTTACAGATAGCTTGGAGGTTACTTGCTAGCCTATAGGAGACACAGTAGAGGTTGGAGTAGATAGCTAGAGTTTTTCTTATTTTATTTTTAGTTGTCTTGAGTTGTATTTACTTTATGGATTACTGTATTTGAGATTTGAGATACTTTCTGGATTTGTGATATCTTAGACACTTAGACTTCCATCTGCTGTATCTTTTTGTGGATTTCAGTTTTATCTGTCTATCTTTTATTATGCTCTACCTTAGATGTGATTGAGACTGTATTTGCTATGTCACCTCCATTCGGAGTGTATATACTGTACAAGTACCTTTATATTGTTAGATGTTGACCTAGGACAGCGTTCTACTGCCGACACTGCGGCGTAGGCTGGACGTACCCACGTCTCGTGCCCTTACTCTAGAGTGCGGATCGTGACATCAACAATTAACCAAATCTTAATCAATTTAAATCAAATTTTCTCCTATGGAATCTTGGATCGGTTCTCCTCCAGATTACGTTAAATCCTATTCAAATTGGATTTAAATCAACAAGAAATCTGGGTTTAAATCCTTAGGGAAATCAACTCAAAATTGGGAAATTGGATATATACATATACTCGATAGAACTCCCAAAAAAAATTCGAAAACCGATTGCCATCCTCTCGAACCCCGACCCCCTGCCTCCGAAAGACTATCTCGCAAGCTTTCCCGACCGCCTGCACCCGTCGTGGAGTCGTCGGGGCGCCGCCACAGCCGCTGCACACCGCAAGAACAGGGGAACCCTGTTTCAGACCCGACCAACCAGGTACCCACTTTCCCGATCAGTTTTCTCCTCGTATGCTTGAGCAAATTTTGATCTATCGATTCCTACACCAAGTCGAGATGACCACCTTCAAGATCCTTCAATAGGTTTTGATATTAATACATTAGATTTTCTTGAAATCCCTCTTGAACTTCCCGAAAAACCACTGAATACTAGTTCTTTAATAACAGTTTAAACAACAAATTTAAAGGAGTATAACTGTCCAGTTTTTGAGGGTTTTCAAAATCTAATTAAACCATCTTAAAGACAACCTATACGGCTTCTAGACGCTGTTTACGGATTTTAATTTCATCTATTATACATCAAGAAAAATCGATTTAAAAATCGGGAAAAAACTAGAAAAAACTGTTTTCGAAAACTTTGAAATTCTCCCGAGCCAACGTGTGTCCCGCCAATCTGGGCGACGTGATCGTGAACCGAAAGCATCGAAAGGTGTGTATCGAATTCGTGGACGTGTGGACTTTGACGGAATTCAAATTGGTCCCGTGTGCGCGACGAATTTGATGCGTATCAGTCAAAAATCACCGTATCGGCCCTTTTCAAAATTCTCCAATTACTTTGTGCACGTTCGTCAGATCGAGACGAAACTTGTGCCAACAGGACCGTATCATTTTTTGGTCATGTATGCCAAGTTTGGTCCAATTCCGAGACAGTTGATCGGATCGCCGTTTTGCGGGCCCCACGATCCGATTCAACGGACGATTTTGTGCACGGCTCATCGAAAACCAAAATTGGACATACCGTTGGGTTCGTATCATCAAAACAAATTCGTAGACATATAGTTTGACGACTTCAGAGACCATTGACTCTGTCATGCTTTTCGGTGCAAAGCGGGTCCAACGGCGGACACCGTTTTGACCCAAAATTACCGTTTTGCCCCTGTATCCATAATTGGACTTATGGGTAGCCTATTCTAGCTATTTTGCTTATTCTGGGAATGTTGGCAATGTCTGTTTCAGCATCCGAGGACAGTTGCAGGAGTTCAGCTTTCACGGATATTTGATCTGACATGTTATTTTAGACGTGGTTGAGTCTACATCAGGCAAGTACACCTTGCCTTTACAGTACTTATATGCTATTCTATACTGCTATTCTTTTGTGTCTCACTTGGTACATATTTCTCTTTCGCTTCATATCATAGATACTTTCTAGTTTTACGTGCACGTAGATTATTACTCTTTCTTTTCTCTTGTTACTAGCCATATATTTTCTATCGTGTTCATGTCTAGTGATAGTATTGCTTAGCCTCTGTCGTGTCCCTTTGACATAATTGAGATGGACTTGACTTGTTGACATCTTAACTTGACTCGTAGTTCTAGGCAAGGACCTTGTGATAGACATGACTATACTTGACTACTCTCTGTTGTGAGCCCCCACTGAGCTGCGATAGAGACCTACTATAGGTTGTGAGCCCCCACTGAGCTGTGATCTATAGGACCGTGAGTCCCCACTGAGCTGTAATTTACTCCGATTTATTCTTAGTCATGCTTATCAGCACGATTCTCGACGACATGCCATTTTCTTATATTTTATTCTTGTACTACTATGCAGTCTTTATTTCTTGTACTATTTCATATCCTTCCTTGCATGTTAAAACTGTCAAAGTAGGCATGTATATTATGTGTCTTGCTAGTCCTCTGAGGACCAGGTGATCTCTCCAGGCTTAGTTAGAGACGAGGACTACCCGGAGGTATACGGTCCTGGAGTCGAGACTGGTGATGCACCTTCGTAGGAGGACGAGATAGTGGCCGAGGACTTCTCTTGAGACATGTCTCTTTATTTTAGACTGATACATTATTTTCTTTCTTTTCATCAGTGGACATGTAGTTGATACTTTGTTTTCTTTTTACTGTGGTTTCGGGATGTCTTACCCGCACAGTTACTTTCATATTTCATGTTGGACAGATTTCTTTATTAGTATCATTTTATTGGACTTGATATCTCGGGTCTTATTTTTGTGTGGATGAGATTAGCTGTGACCTGTGACTTGTATTGTGTTGTATTGTTGGGTTGATTATCATGATTTACAGCTTAAGCATTTCGTTAATGGGCTTATTTTGAGATTTGGCCCATTGGTGAAGTGTTGCTGGCATGTACCGTTTCCTGGCCTAATACATATTTTAGGACTGGGGCGGTACATATTTTTGTGGTGGCCCATGCAGGTCTACGTTAGTCACTTCGGTTACGTTACTGTACCGACGTAAGCCTGCGAATAGGATAGAAAGACCCCTAGGATCTCATCCACAACTTTATATTGTTTTACGTCCTTGAACTCTATATTTCGACTTCAAAATTATTTCCTTGACATGCATCCTGCTTGATATCAATTTTCCTTTGAGCTTATAAGTTTCGTTTGATTGCAGTAAAATGGACCCGCAAGCCAGTGACGAGAACACCGCCGTCACCCCGCAAGGCGCTATAGTGACTCATGTCGACACGACCCCGCCACCGGTTGGAGGTTCTTCTACCCAACCAGACGATCCAGCAGCTTCGCACCCACCAAGGGTCAGGAGAGACGACATCCCATCCATGCCAGCACTGCCACCAATGCCACCGACAATGTTTTCCCAACTTGGACAGACGATGGATCCCCAACAGCTTTTCCAGACCATCTACATGATGATGCAAGCGCAACAACAAGTTCAGTTGGAGGCCCAGCAGAGACAGACGGAGCACATCGAGGATCGCCTCGTGTCAGCACTAGAAAGAGCCACTCCACCAGTTCCCCAGACGACGACGGAAACTATCACAAACTTTTGCCAGTTGAAGCCAGTCAAGTTCTCGGGCAAGAAGGAGCCCACCGAAGTTCATGAATGGCTCACCAACATTGAGCAGCAATTAGAGGCAGCCGAGTTACCGAGAGATCGTTGGATGATTGCTGTCAGGATGCAGTTGACCGGCAATGTGCACCACTGGTGGCTTACGGAGGAGAAAAGACTTGGGCAGGATAAGGTCACTTGGAAGGAGTTCTCCAAACTCTTCCAAGAGATGTTTATCCCTGCCACATTCAAAGCAAAGCTTCGAAGACAATTCTTGCACCTCGAGCAAGGCAGCAGGACCGTGGAAGAATACAACACTGAGTTTCTACGACTGAGCCGCTTTGCACCTACTTTAATCCAGACTGAAGAAGAGAAGGCTGAGAAATTCTACGAAGGGCTAAACTATAGACTACAGGAGCTTATTGGAGCAGCTGCACCTACCACTTACTCCGGAGTTCCTACCGCAGCACGACGTTTAGAGCGAATCCATCGAAAGGGGACCAACGAGAAGCGACCACAACCAGCGACACCATTGGATAAAGCATCACCAGGAGGACCAGAGAGACACACCATACGCCAACGACCAAGAACTGCCCCATACCCAATTTCGGAGCTTTCTGTTTGTCAATATTGTAAAAGAAGAGGACATGTCCAAAATGATTGTCGCAGAAGGTTGGGCCTATGTTTAAACTGTGGTTCCAATCACCATCAACTTCGGGATTGCCCAACAAGAGGCCCACCAGCACCACCAACACCAATAGTACCAGCTCAAGGAGGATATCAACGAGGACCACTTCCCAACCAGGCAACACAGTTCGAGCGGGCGAGACAACAGGCGGAAGGACCACGACCCGGACAGGCCTTTGCCATGAGAGTTGAAGCCAGAGCAGCAACCCAAGGAGCAAATGAAGGTAATAACTTGATTTTATGATAGTGATAGTAAGTAGAATAGTAGTTTGTGCTTGCTTGTTAAATGTTTGATTTGGAAAACTATAGAAGACCCCTTAGAACCATTATCATACTTTTCCTTCCCATAGTGAGTTATTTTAATTTCGAGGACAAAATTCTTTTAAGGGGGGTAGGATGTAACACCCCTGAATTTTGAATTTGTTTTTATTATTTAATTGCCTTAAATAGGATTTTATGTAATTTATGAGCATTTTTTTCTAATTAAATATGACCTTAGCCATTGTTGAGTTTTGGAGCACAAGACGTCTAGGAATTGTGGCACAGAAGCTGTAGCAGTGAGCCTTGACTAGTGTATTAGCCATGCTAGGGGAGGTCTAGCCATAGTGATGCACGAACTAGGAAAACCAAGCCAAGTTGTGAAAAGACTCATTTAAATCATTTAATTAGTTATTATTTAATATATTGATTTTTGATGACCCGGTTGTACCCAATCAGCCCGAACTGGGCCCGAACCGAATCCAAGCCTGTGTGGGCATATAGTGAGACCAAGGACGACCGTGTAGGCACATTTTATGTGTACAAATATTTCTTAAATTATTTTACAATTTGATATTGTATTTCTAATTATTAAATATTGTACAATATTGGTATTAATATTATTTAGGTATTTGACAGTATTGTATAATTTTATGGAGCCAAATGAGGAGTGCGTAGGTTACGTTCACCAAACACTACCACTGGTTTATTTTAAGGTTTCTAATATTATTATTATTATTATTATTATTAATATTGTTATTATCAATATTAAATAAAATTATTTATTATTATTGGTTGTGTTAATGTATCATTATTTAAGGAATATATCTATATGTACATATCTCCATAAACAGGCCTACACTAGGAATAGATAATATTAAGATTTTTTTTTTATTGATTTATTGAGTGATATATGTATGAAGATATATGTGTATAATTAGTTATATTTATAACTATATTTATATGGGATTATAAAAGAGAAAAAAAAGAGAAAAACAAACATATTAATAGAAATTCGTGAACAGTGCAAAGCACTGTTCACTTCTCCCCTCCCCGAGCCTGGTCCGACCCGAGAGGAACTATTGATTTTTGTTGATTTTGATTTGATCAACAATTAACCAAATCTTAATCAATTTAAATCAAATTTTCTCCTATGGAATCTTGGATCGGTTCTCCTCCAGATTACGTTAAATCATATTCAAATTGGATTTAAATCAACTAGAATTCTGGGTTTAAATCCTTAGGGAAATCAACTCGAAATCGGGAAATTGGATATATACATATACTCGATAGAACTCCCAAAAAAAATTCGAAAACTGCTTGCCATCCTCTCGAACCCCGACCCCCTGCCTCTGGACGACCACCTCGCAAGCTTGCCTGACCGCCTGCACCCGCCGTGGAGTCGCCGGAGCGCCGCTGCACACCACCAGAACAGGGGAACCCAGTTTCAGACCCGACCAACCAGGTACCCACTTTCCCGATCAGTTTTCTCCTTGTATGGTTGATCAAATTTCGATCTATCGATTCCTACACGAAGTCGAGATGACCACCTTCGAGATCCTTCAATAGGTTTTGATATTAATACATTAGATTTTCCCAAAATCCCTCTTGAACTTCCCGAAAAACCACTGAATACTAGTTCTTTAATAACAGTTTAAACAGCAAATTCGAAGGAGTATAACTGTCAAGCTTTTGAGGGTTTTCAAAATCTAATTAGACCATCTTAAAGACAACCTATACGGCTTCTAGACGCTGTTTACGGATTTTAATTTCATCTATTATACATCAAGAAAAATCGATTTTAAAAAGGGGAAAAAACTAGAAGAAACTGTTTTCGAAAACTTTAAAATTATCCCGAGCCAACGTGTGTCCCGCCAATTCGGGCGACGTGGTTGCGAACCGAAAGCATCGAAAGGTGCGTATCAACTTCGTGGACGCGTGGACTTTGACGGAATTCAAATTGGTCGTGTGTGCGCGACGAATTTGATGCGTATCAGTCAAAAATCACCGTATCGGCCCTTTTCGAAATTTTCCAATTACTTTGTGCACGTTCGTCAGATCGAGACGAAACTTGCGCCAACAGGACCGGACCGTATCGTTTTTCTGGTCCTATATGCCAAGTTTGGTCCAATTCCGAGACAGTTGATCGGATCGCCGTTTTGCGGGCCCCACGATCCGATTCAACGGGCGATTTTGTGCACGGCTCATCGAAATCCAAAATTGGACATACCGTTGGGTTCGTATAATCAAAACAAATCCGTAGACATGTAGTTTGACGACTTTAGAGACCATTGACTCTATTACGCTTTTCGGTACAAAGCGGGTCCAACGGCGGACACCATTTTGACCCGAAATTATCGTTTTGCCCCTGTGTCCAGAATTGGACTTATGGGTAGCCTATCCTAGCTATTTTGCTTATTCTGGGAACGTTAGCAATATCTGTTTCAGCATCCGAGGACAGTTGCAGTAGTTCAGCTTTTGCAGACATTTGATCTGACAGGTTATTTTTGACGTGGTTGAGTCTACATCAGGCAAGTACACCTTGCCAAACTTTACAGTACTTACATGCTATTCTATACTGCTATTCTTTTGTGTCACACTTGGTACATATTTCTCTTTCGCTTCATATCATAGATACTTTCGAGTTTTACGTGCACGCAGATTATTTCTCTTTTTTTCTCTTGTTACTAGCCATATATTTTCTATCGTGTTCATATCTAGTGATAGTATTGCTTAGCCTCTGTCGTGTCCCTTTGACATAATTGAGATAGACTTGACTTGTTGACATCTTGACTTGACTTGACTCGTAGTTCTAGGCAAGGACCTTGTGATAGACATGACTATACTTGACTACTCTCTGTTGTGAGTCCCCACTGAGCTGCGATAGAGACCTACTATAGGTTGTGAGCCCCCACTGAGCTGTGATCTATAGGACCGTGAGTCCCTACTAAGCTGCGGTTTACTCCGATTTATTCTTAGTCATGTTTATCAGCACGATTCTCGACGATATGCCATTTTCTTATATATTATTCTTATACTACTCTGTAGTCTTTATTTCTTGTACTATTTCATATCCTTCCTTGCATGTTAAAACTGTCAAAGTAGGCATGTATATTATGTGTCTTGCTAGTCCTCTGAGGACCTGGTGATCTCTCCAGGCTTAGTTAGAGACGAGGACTACCCGGAGGTATACGGTCCTGGAGTCGAGACTGGTGACGCACCTTCGTAGGAGGACGAGATAGTGGCCGAGGACTTCTCTTGAGACATGTCTCTTTATTTTAGACTGATACATTATTTTCTTTCTTTTCATCAGTGGACATGTAGTTGATACTTTGTTTTCTTTTTACTGTGGTTTCGGGATGTCTTACCTGCACAGTTACTTTCATATTTCATGTTGGACAGATTTCTTTATTAGTATCATTTTATTGGACTTGATATCTCGTGTCTTATTTTTGTGTGGATGAGATTAGCTGTGACCTGTGACTTGTATTGTGTTGTATTGTTGGGTTGATTATCATGATTTACAGCTTAAGCATTTCGTTAATGGGCTTATTTTGAGATTTGGCCCATTTGTGAAGTGTTGCTGGCATGTACCGTTTCCTGGCCCAATACATATTTTGGGACTGGGGCGTTACAGACCTCTAGGAGTGCTGCAGTATCAGGTACTGTCGTTGCTGCCGGCACCGCTGGGGGTGCAGGAGTTTCTAGAACCTGCGGTTCCACTGGCTCTGTTATCACTTCCACTTGGATCTGGTCAGGAGAAGGTATTCTTTTCGGCTACTGTCCAATCGAGTCATGCTCTACTGGACGTTCCTCCATGTTGGCCTCGCCAGCTACTGAGAAAGAAGTACCCCTACAGGAAAAGATAGATGATATTTAAATAACAGGACGAGGAAGATTCGAGGATGCAATTCAGATTATCAATTCAAGGTGAGGGAAGAGAAATCGAGGCAAGAGATTCAAAGGGAACAAGTTTTGATTGAGACTCCTATAATAGTAACACCCCTCAAGTCTGAAATTCAGACCTACATGGGCCACCAATAAAACCTTGTCATGCCCCAGTACCAGAATACGGAGACGGACTAGGCCAGCTACTCCATATGAGGTATACAAACGTCATACGACGATCGTGGCTGTCAAGAGACAAGGGGGTGCATGCTACATTCCAGTCTCCTATAGTCTCACAGAGCATCTATGTCTCAATCATTCAAAGCAAAAAACATCAATTAATGAGCATATGATATAAAGCAGTAAGGCGTCCCCGACGTTTCATCAAAATGATCATAGGGATCTAGCTTTATAAGTTAGCTAGCCCAGAGAGTCATAGGTACATAATTGTATTCAGCTGCAGTCTGATTTAATTACAAATTATGCAAAAGACAAAAAGTCCAGATTAGTCGGCTAAACAACTGCTGGTGGCTAAATGCCAGAACATAAGTAAAGATACTAGAGTGGTGGAGAAGAAACCCACTCGAGTCTTCCGCCAGCCATGCTTCTAGTATGCACCATTGACGTCAGGAAGGAAGGTCGGATCCTCAGGCTCCGCTACGAGATCTGGCCAAAAAAAACCAGCGGGGTTAGCCCCGAATAGCAAGTACCACAAGGGAACACAAAAGAGTGAGATAAAACCCAAGCATAAAATAATAATACTAGTAATAATAAAAGCTTCCGATCGTAACCTCGGTCCACAGCTTGTCCTAGCACGATAGCCCAACTCAACAACCAAACAAGGACGTGGGTTGGACCACGCACCATGACAGTCCATGTACCTCGGCTACTAACGGAAGTTATAAGGCACAGTCAAGTCATTTTCAAGCGGCCATTCATTCCTGCAGCTTTCTATGATTGGCGGAGTTATCTCCGCGATAATTATTAAAAAGGAATCCTCAGATTGTGTCAACCCAGCAGGGCGAGCCAAACCATAAGATATGTAGCACATTGATTATGCACCGGTCCACCAGAGGGCTACTGTGCTAAAATATATAACACATAGCTCGTAGAAGTCGGATATAGCCATCCGCTATAGGCGAATGAAACCATATCCGTGGCGGCCAACCCGACACGTCAGGACTGGACCTGGGGTGGCTAGTATGGCACGATCTCGAGATTCTTCCCACCCAATTCATCTACCAAGTTAGTTGCCTAGTTAATCCCTAGGTTATCCTCGGAGTTCACATGTTGTGGTTACATGCTCACTCCCTTAGATGTCGTACATTGTACGAGTACCCCAAGAAGGGATCCGTACTGGCTCATGGAGTCATACGTATGTACCCCCTTCTTGGTGTAATGCAACACACAACACATACCACGTCATTGCTACTGACCATTCACTAAGTAAATGCTGGACTCTTGGAGGTACAGGCAGGTATCACGTAGGAACACTTAGCACATAGGACAGCACCTTGGTGCTCACATAGATTTTACCTTAGTTCACACATAGGGTTATCCAGCACATACATAGGTAGTCAAATCAGAAGTGAGGACCAAGTCATAAGAGGAAAGAGAACAAGAAGGCACTACGCACTTAGGGTATGAAGTACTCGCAAGTCTTGAAGTGGCCCAAACGGCGCACGGGCAAAAGTGCAAGATAAAAGGTGCACAAGGTGCCATAAGTCACTATGCTGTCAAGGGTAGATGGGTGCCCATCTATGCAGCTGCATAGATAGAATCCCATGCGACAGGGTTAACAAAATTCTATGCGGCAGTAGATGGGTACTCATTTATGTGACTGGATAAACATAATCCCATGCGGCAGTAGATGGGTACTCACCTATGCGGCTGGATAAATGGGTACCCATCTATGCGGCTGCATAGATAGAATCCCATGCGGCAGGGTTAACAAAATCGCATACGGCAGTAGATGGGTACTCATCTATGCGGCTGGGTAAATAGAATCCCATACGACAGTAGATGGGTACTAATTTATGCGGCTGGGTAAATGGGTACCCATCTATGCGACTACATAGATAGAATCCCATGCGACAAGGTTAACAAAATCCCATGTGGCAGTAGATGGGTACTCATCTATGCGGCTGGGTAAACAGAATCCCATGAGGCAGTAGATGGGTACTCATCTATGCGGCTGGATAAATGGGTACCCATCTATGCGGCTGCATAGATAGTATCCCATGCGGTAGGGTTAACAAAATCCCATGCGATAGTAGATGGGTACTCATCTATGCGGATGGGTAAACACAATCCCGTGCGGTAGTAGATGGGTACTCATCTATGCGGCTGGGTAAATGGGTGCCCATCTTCTCCGAAAATCTAAGAAGGATGGCCATGGAATCTACAGCTTCCAAGCTCCATAAAACCTTCACTCTAAGTCCAAATTTGGACTTCTATAGGTCAAAATGGGGTAGAACAAAATTCTCTACAACATAGAACAACTAGATGTTGAAGTAGAACAAATTTGATAGATCAAAACCATGGAAACCCATAAAGAAAACCCTACTTTACTAAGTTAGATCTACATAAAAATATCCATCCAAAGTAAAAACACTAAGATCTAAACTTGTAGTGATTTAAGAGATAAACATCTTAGACTAAAAATTTGTAAGGAAACATCAAAAGAAAAATAAATGCAATCTCTCCTCTTTGAGCAAGTTGGTACTTGCCTAGGTCAGTGGAAGAAGTAAAATGAAAGTTATGAGGAGAGAGTGAGAGAAGGATGGAAATATATTCATCATGAACCAAGTTGAACCAAGTTGGTTAATGATGAACCAAAATAAACCGAAACTTAAGCTTAAGCTGAAAATAAGTTACAGAAATATAAATGCCAAAAAATTATGAGAACCGAACATAGAGATACTGCGTAAAAAATATAAAATAAATGCAGGCAGGCAGTTCACGTATTAAAATACATATTCTGGAACCGGAGAGTGACACTTAGTAATTATTTTAATATGGTTTTTGGTATAGTTTGGTAACTAATTTGTTTTGGTCTGGTTGTTTGATAGTGTAGCCAACCTAGTAATTAATAACTAGATAATAACTCAAGGGAATTAGTTAAGTAGAGCCTAATTAGTGTTACCTTAACTATGTAGGTGTTCGCGATGCTTCTCTCGAGTACGTCGGAGCAGCTTCAGTTGGCTTATAATTGGAATTGGAAGGCGAGTATACCTTGCTAAATTTCTGTCGTTACATTTATATATAGTCAGTTTTATTAGCTAGAAATGTGCGTTTGAGCTTTCTCGGGTGCAAATGGACTTTTAGTCGACATATCATGTGAGTCCGTGACCTATGGGTTAGCCGATGACCCATATTTTGAAGGTACATGGTTATCTTCAGGCCTAGACACTGATCTCACACGTTTTTTGTCTAGTGAGCTGAGTGCATTTGAGGATGTGGATTAGCATGGTGACTGGCCATCAGTATGTATGATCACGTCACGGATAGTTATAGAGGACTAGAGTTAGCTTGGTAGCTTTGAGTCGACTTGCATGTTGTCGTCACAGTTGGACAGTACATTGGGAGGGGAGCATCGTCTAGTAAGTGTATGGACATCTCACATTTCTTCTTTATATGGTCCTACGCACTTTCGAGCGGTCTTGGGGATGTTCAGATTCTCTACCCCTATCCATGCGCCCTAGCGATGACTCGAGTGCATATTCACATAGTTGGTTAGCTTACCCAATTATATATATGTTTACTGCTTTACATTCAGCATGCTATTATGTATACTTGTATGTCCCCTGAGGACCTCGTTCTTTCCAAATCCATGCGAGCACCTGTATCCTACGGACTACGGAGTTGGTGCTACTACCGATAAGGATCTAGAGGTTGATCCCCTGGAGTACCCTTGATGCGTCGGAGACTTTCTGCTTAGTTTTGGTGCCTCTATCTAGCTAGCTGGCATCCCATCAGTTTTTCTTTATTGCTTATAGACTTCTCTTGTTTTATTACATTTTATCTATGGATTGTTCTCCATATGAATCTGAGTTGCCCCTATGGATTTTTGAAACATTTTTTATATTTCAGTCAGTTCCTTCATTCTGAAATTATTTGTGGATGAGACTAGATAACTTGTACGTGTTATTGTATAGCTTTTTTATATTATAGCAAACTTCGTCTGGTTAGGCTCCTTATTGGTGCTCTATACTTGTTCGTACAGCTGGCATGTATTCGCGTACCTGGTCCAACGTAGTTCGAGACTGGGACGTGACAAGCTTTAGTAGTGGCCCATGTAGGTCTAATTAACCATTACGGTTACATTAATGTATCGAGCGGGCCTGCAAATAGGATTAGAAGATTTTAGGTTTCATCCACTTGACTATAACATCTTTTGAACACCTTCGCTTTGATTCCACTTGCATCATGATTGTTTTCGTGCTTTTTTTTCTAAATCTTTACCTTTATCTTCTTCAGAACATTGTATTCGCGAAGAAAATGTGCCGCCACTAGAGATAACCAATCATCTGGATTGGATGATCATTCCATACGGCAGGTGTCGCAGCCCGACGGTTCATATCGTCCTCCACAGCCGTTGAACCCCCAGCAGATGACCCAAGGAGCTTTTTCTGCTCCAGCTGCACCTCAGGATGGACAGAATTAGCTGCTCCAGATTGTTCAGATGATGACGCAGTAACAACAGCAACAGACAGCAGAGGTGAAACAATAAGCTGTTGAATTAAGGTAGCAGGCCGCCGCACAAGCTGCAAAACAGAGGCAACAAGCAGCTGAGCAGAGAAGGAAAGCTGTCGAGGTACGACATAGTTTCCTTGCAGCACTAGAGAGACTGGCTGTACCAACACCCGCCCTAGCTCCAGCACCAGTCGCGGTAGCTCAAGCGCACGTTGGGTCAGTCAAGAACTTCAGACAGATGGGGCCCGAGCCATAAAAGTGCACAGAAGGGCCAAAAGAGACTATTGAGTAGCAAGTCGACACCAAGAAGCTGTTGAAGGTAGTGCAACTATCGAAGGCTTATGGATGACGACCGTAAAGACCGTACTGATGGAAAACATTCATCACTGGTGGAAGACGATGGAGCACTCACGTGGTGCTAACCAGACATAGGATCAGTTCAAGCATATTTTAATAAGAAATATTTCCCAGCCACTGTGAAAGATGCATTATACACCCAGTTTCTCCATCTAGAGCATGAGAACAAGACGGTTGACGAGTACGATGTAGAGTTCAGCCGATTGAGCAGATACGACACCGTCCTGATCCCTGACGACTTAGAGAAGGCGAAGAGATTCCACCATGGCTTGACTCAGGTGCTACAACAATTTACTAGCACTCAAGTCGGTGTATCTTACCCGGAGGTGTTGACGGAGGCCAGGAAGCAGGAGGCCATTATGTCACGCCCCGCTCCCGTAGGAGCGATCGTCCTCGCTTAGGCGTGATGCCGCACGAGCCTAGATTGCGCTCGTGCAAGGCGGGTTCCATAACGGCCGATTACAGCGGCTGCGACGGGGTCGTCGCACAGAAGTCCCGAGCAGAGACATTGAACATGCAGCGGAAATTTAGAACAGACACAAGTTATTCAAAGAAGCTCTTTTATTGATATTGAATACAAGATTACATTTGTGGGCGCAAGGCCAAATTACAATGTCTTTCGTGCTCACTTTTCTCTCATTTACAAGTCATTCTGCTCTCTCTCATCTCTCGATACAATACTTGAATCCAGCGGAAGCTTCGGAAGGCGATGTCCATACATTATGTCCCGTATAAGTCTTCAATCTACGCGGCCGCACGCTTCGAATCGCCAAGGAACTCCGTGCCTCGACGCATCCAAGCGAGCTCCGCGCCACGAGCTTCTACCTGTGCCTGCACATGAAACACTGTGTGGGTGTCAGTACCACTGTACTGGTGGAGTGAGCTCCTCGCCCACCCATACAAAACCTACACGCTTTATTTACTTTGTGCAGCTTAAACCCTTTCGATTGTCTTTCTAGTCTTGCCTTAGGATCAGTTTTAGGACCGGCGCCTTAGCGCAACTTGTGTATCAGAACCATCTCGTGCTTGTAATGTCAACGTTAACTCATACTTTGACTCTAGACCACTCCTCGTGCCAACAATGTTAACCTATCAAGTCGTGTTTGCCTTACAGCCAAAATCAGAGACGCACTACGCAACAGACTCTATTTCCTTGCCTCTAGTCCTTTCTCGTGCTTGTATTGCCGACGCACCGACTTATACTTGTCTTTCGTGCCAAACTCTGGGACGTAATGACTCGGTCGTGCCATAACTCGATTCGTGCATCGATAACTCTGAGGCAACGCCTCCTCGCTTAGTCTTGCCTATACTTGTGTTGTGACAACGCGGCCGTGCCTTAAATTTCGAGGCCGTGCCCAGTAACTCAACGTAACTTCACACAACATGCCCTACGGCCCTTTTTGACTTAACTCGCAACTTAACAGTCGACGCCACATCTCGTGCCGAAGCACGTCGCCTTCGCTGTAGCCAAATCTTAGGCTCAGACATTGTGTCTTTTTAACTCATACATATTCAACTCAATCCAAAGGCACCTATGCGGATTGCCGCCCGTGCCGACACATCTATATGAATGGTCACTGGCCTATCCAGCCATATTGGACGTAGCCTGGTAGTACGGGACCCTTGCAACGCAAGTAGCGAGCCCCGATGCAAGTCCCCGTCTTACCGATCGCCTAACCAGCGTTGCCTATTACCCAGCTCGGCTACAACCAGTTTCTTCCTAGGCCGAGTCGGTCCCGTGGCCCCGGGGTGCCGCTCGAAGAAACCAACTCTTGTCGACAAGTCGTCCATGACCACGCGCCTACGCTAACTTCTAGACTTAACGTAATACAAGGTCTTATTATTATTATCACCGTTCCTTTGTTTTACTCTTTCCACTTTTTACACTTCATTCGCAGAGCCCAAACCAGGGTTGCCTCGGCGACTAACCATCGCTTAGACTTAACATTCCTTGAACTCAGGGAACGGCTACTGCATAGCCTTCTAACTTAACTTGAACATAACGCGTTTCCATAAGAATCGACCGACCGTGGCTAACTTTCTACTGAACCAACCGTGGCTCGTGCCTCTAAACCGACTCGTGTTCTATGCAACGCTGTCGCCCAAGTCATACTTCATATGACGGGCCTTGGGATCGTAGGACTATTTAACTTGACAACCGCAGAATGAACGGGACAGCACTTAGAATGACTTAGGTCGACCGGCATAACTATGCCTAACTCACTCAAACCTACAACATAACCCAAGGGACGAGCAAAGGCTATGCCAAGCCTTGCGGGACAGAACCGTGCATGCTTTAACAAGCATTTGTGCGGGCGACGCCTATGACTTAGGCTAACTCTCAGCTTTTGCACCGAAGACCAACTTTCCTTCTCCCAAGCCACAGGACGAAGGACCGAGTGTCATTTTCAAAGCACGCCGTGCACCAACTCTAAGCCGACAGTGGGACGTTTTCCATGTTCTAACTCGATTCAAACCGTCGGGATTATTCCCTTAGCTATGTGGATGCGTAGCTTTTATTATCAAGCCTAACTTGTGCAAGTTGAAAACACGATTTATTATGTGAAGGCAAAGATGAGGAGAGTTCTCCGAAACTACCCCACCTGAGCGATGTCCCCGAGCAAGCCGTTGCAAGGCTAAGGCCGAACGCCGTCGGCATTTCGATTCCTCCGATTGACTTTGCGGGACGGGGCACTACATCATACACCACTCAGAACAAGTCTCGTCCTCGAGACTTTCCTGAGGGCAAGTCATCCTACCATTTCTATGGCCAAGACTTAATCGTACACATTTCGCCTACGCGTTCCTTCGATTCCTAGCCACGCTCGCACTATTATCAATCTTTACTTCAACACGATTTCAAGATCTCGACACACTCCCATCTTTCAAGCCTTGCTTGAACTCGTCGTATCACTTGGCTGGATCGTGCACGCATTCCAAGCGTCCCCAAAATACATGCATTCAGCCAAGCCGCATGATAGAAAATTTGTCGTTCTCACTCGAGTCGCATCGTGCACATACCCAGGCGTCCCTGAAATATATGCATGTCAACCGAGCCTCGTGAGCAGGGTTTCCTATATTCATGATTCACGCTATCCATCCATACCAATCCTCAAGATCAATCATTCCGATTGCTAACACATGAAACAGGGCGTCTCGCCTAACCGCTAGGCCATTTCTTTTCGAGGCTAAGTCAATGTCAGGATTGGAATCATAGTTCCCCAACAATAATGCCAACATTGACCCCAATCCTAGGGTCAAACCAGAGTCGATCATACGGGGTCTTCTACCCAAGCTCGCGTCACTCAGATTTCTAAACATCGAGCACGATCACCTAATTCGCATTACGGCACACGTTGCGTATATTCAAATCCCTTCAATTCACCAATTCTAACCAATTCATGTATTCGATCACGAGGTCGTCTCGCTCGACAATACGTTGCGCCCCAATCTCACGCGAGTCTGATAATCCGCGGTGGTTCATGAATCACCATGCAACGCATTTGCAGAAAATCATTCTCATCGGGGCGTAACTCTTGTTTGAGTTTAGACTAACTCATTTTCGATACGCGGATTGGAGCTAGTCAATCCTCAAGTTCGATTCTTCGAGCACACAAATCCATTCACGAGTCACCTTCGCGTCAAACCACAAATCGAAGCACCAATTGTCGCACCGTGCAAGTTCGACCACTCCTGCTGTATGAATCACCATACCAGCACTCACGCAGAGTGATCGCCCTAATCGGCGTGACGCATGTGCGAGGCTGGAGTAGCGCTCGCATAAGACAAGAATATCAACGTTGTGGTTGTCGACGAAGCAAATCCAAACATTCCAGTTTTCATCCAAGCCAAGTTCGATATTTCGATCGTCATTCGTTCAACTTAGGAAATCCTCGAGCCAAGTCTATCCTTTCCTCGACACATTTTAATATCCCGATTATAGCATCCATCGAAACAATGATATTTGCACGATCGTCATTTGCCGAGTCAGAGTGCCCCCGAGTTATCGCATATCGATCTTTGATACGCCTCAATACCATCGACGATATGCGTAACCTGACGATCTTCCTTTGCAACCAATTTCGAGTCGTGCATTGATGCTATCGTCCGAGCTGGATATTCCTCAATTTTCTCGATACTCAAGATCAAGTTCAGTCGCTTTTCCTCAAGCTCGTTTCAAGATCATTATTCAAAACTCAAGTCACATTTCAGTTGCATCAATCCGATATCGCACGCGCGATCCTCTAAGTTTCCTCGATCAAGACCATTCATTTTCATTCATTGTTCCGAATCATTTCGATATCGTTTTCTAACTCGCGTTGCTCATTCACAAGTTGTCCGAACAAGATGCTTGTTCGGGCCATTCGAAGTCACAACCAACTAAGCATGACGCGTTCTAAGGCTTTGCGCGATCGCATCGCCTCGCCGCAATAATCGTAATCCTCAATATTCGCTCGAACAATTTCTAAGACGAACCATACACCACTCAGATTCGAGCCACTTGACTAGTCGTCGACACTCATTCTTATTCTTCTCCGAACTTATCGCATACACCACTCGGATTCAAGCCATACGATCTAGTCCTCAATCACGTTCGCGTCATTCGCTAAGACATCATTCAGGTTCGTTCGACGAATCGCTAGCGTAGTCGCTCGCGTCGTATCGACGCACTAAGTCGTTCGGACTTTTTCTTCGAAATCCAAATCAATCTTCCGTGTACGCATAAGCGTTAGTCCGATAGCGTTCCTATCGACAGACACTCTAAGTATATCTCCGTTCCCGACCGAGCAATACTTGTTATCGCTCGCGATTCGTTTGTACCAAGGGTCGAGGTGCGCGACGCGAAACACAACTTAGCCAAAAGGCCGTGTGTATAGCCATTCCGTGCGGACTATATTTCGAGTTTGCACGCTCAATTGCTAGGGTCGACGTTGGACTAATTAGGCATGCATGCGACTTGCTAAGGTCGACGTTGGACTATTCGGGCATACGTGCGACTTTGCTAACATTAGCACATATTTTCTATCGAGTCAAGTTTGTAACGTTCGGCACAAAGGCCCTATCGACGCATTTGGCAACGGCCTACCGATGCGTTAGATTGAACGCTTGTACGAGCTTTCGAAAATATTTAGACTTATTGTATGGACATGCCGAGGGACATTTGAGAGAGAGCGCACCAATGATATCACGTTGCGGAAGCACAATTCAGAGTTTGCGGAACAACGGAGTTAAAGAATTCAATCGACGGTCCAAGGACGTAAAGCCGTGCTCTGATACCATTATGTCACGCCCCGCTCCCGTAGGAGCGATCGTCCTCGCTTAGGCGTGATGCCGCACGAGCCTAGATTGCGCTCGTGCAAGGCGGGTTCCATAACGGCCGATTACAGCGGCTGCGACGGGGTCGTCGCACAGAAGTCCCGAGCAGAGACATTGAACATGCAGCGGAAATTTAGAACAGACACAAGTTATTCAAAGAAGCTCTTTTATTGATATTGAATACAAGATTATATTTGTGGGCGCAAGGCCAAATTACAATGTCTCTCGTGCTCACTTTTCTCTCATTTACAAGTCATTCTGCTCTCTCTCATCTCTCGATACAATACTTGAATCCAGCGGAAGCTTCGGAAGGCGATGTCCATACATTATGTCCCGTATAAGTCTTCAATCCACGCGGCCGCACGCTTCGAATCGCCAAGGAACTCCGTGCCTCGACGCATCCAAGCGAGCTCCGCGCCATGAGCTTCTACCTGTGCCTGCACATGAAACACTGTGTGGGTGTCAGTACCACTGTACTGGTGGAGTGAGCTCCTCGCCCACCCATACAAAACCTACATGCTTTATTTACTTTGTGCAGCTTAAACCCTTTCGATTGTTTTTCTAGTCTTGCCTTAGGATCAGTTTTAGGACCGGCGCCTTAGCGCAACTTGTGTATCAGAACCATCTCGTGCTTGTAATGTCAACATTAACTCATACTTTGACTCTAGACCACTCCTCGTGCCAACAATGTTAACCTATCAAGTCGTGTTTGCCTTACGGCCAAAATCAGAGACGCACTACGCAACAGACTCTATTTCCTTGCCTCTAGTCCTTTCTCGTGCTTGTATTGCCGACGCACCGACTTATACTTGTCTTTCGTGCCAAACTCTGGGACGTAATGACTCGGTCGTGCCATAACTCGATTCGTGCATCGATAACTCTGAGGCAACGCCTCCTCGCTTAGTCTTGCCTATACTTGTGTTGTGACAACGCGGCCGTGCCTCAAATTTCGAGGCCGTGCCCAGTAACTCAACGTAACTTCACACAACATGCCCTACGGCCCTTTTTGACTTAACTCGCAACTTAACAGTCGACGCCACATCTCGTGCCGAAGCACGTCGCCTTCGCTGTAGCCAAATCTTAGGCTCAGACATTGTGTCTTTTTAACTCATACATATTCAACTCAATCCAAAGGCACCTACGCGGATTGCCGCCCGTGCCGACACATCTATATGAATGGTCACTGGCCTATCCAGCCCTATTGGACGTAGCCTGGTAGTACGGGACCCTTGCAACGCAAGTAGCGAGCCCCGATGCAAGTCCCCGTCTTACCGATCGCCTAACCAGCGTTGCCTATTACCCAGCTCGGCTACAACCAGTTTCTTCCTAGGCCGAGTCGGTCCCGTGGCCCCGGGGTGCCGCTCGAAGAAACCAACTCTTGTCGACAAGTCGTCCATGACCACGCGCCTACGCTAACTTCTAGACTTAACGTAATGCAAGGTCTTATTATTATTATCACCGTTCCTTTGTTTTACTCTTTCCACTTTTCACACTTCATTCGCAGAGCCCAAACCAGGGTTGCCTCGGCGACTAACCATCGCTTAAACTTAACATTCTTTGAACTCAGGGAACGGCTACTGCATAGCCTTCCAACTTAACTTGAACATAACGCGTTTCCATAAGTATCGACCGACCGTGGCTAACTTTTTACTGAATCAACCGTGGCTCGTGCCTCTAAACCGACTCGTGTTCTATGCAACGCTGTCGCCCAAGTCATACTTCATATGACGAGCCTTGGGATCGTGGGACTATTTAACTTGACAACCGCAGAATGAGCGGGACAGCACTTAGAATGACTTAGGTCGACCGGCATAACTATGCCTAACTCACTCAAACCTACAACATAACCCAAGGGACGAGCAAAGGCTATGCCAAGCCTTGCGGGACAGGACCGTGCATGCTTTAACAAGCATTTGTGCGGGCGACGCCTATGACTTAGGCTAACTCTCAGCTTTTGCACCGAAGACCAACTTTCCTTCTCCCAAGCCACGGGACGAAGGACTGAGTGTCATTTTCAAAGCACGCCATGCACCAACTCTAAGCCGACAGTGGGACGTTTTCCATGTTCTAACTCGATTCAAACCGTCGGGATTATTCCCTTAGCTATGTGGATGCGTAGCTTTTATTATCAAGCCTAACTTGTGCAAGTTGAAAACACGATTTATTATGTGAAGGCAAAGATGAGGAGAGTTCACCGAAACTACCCCACCTGAGCGATGTTCCCGAGCAAGCCGTTGCAAGGCTAAGGCCGAACGCCGTCGGCATTTCGATTCCTCCGATTGACTTTGCGGGACGGGGCACTACACATTATGAAAAGGAAAACTACTCAGCAGAGATATCAGCTGGGGAATAGGGAGGACACAACAAGAAGGGCATATCAGACGGCCTACTAGGCAGCAGTAACAGCATCAGAGGACCGGCCCATACCAGTAAAGAGAGATCCGAACTTGTCATTTTTATGGAAAGAGAGGGCATGTGCAGAGAGAGTGCGGAAAGAAACTAGGGACGTATTTAGCCTGTGGATCGGCCGCTCATCAGGCTCGAGATTGTCCGTAGCGTGGAGCTATTATCCCAGCTAGAGGCCAGAGGCCAGTGGCACCAGGAGCAAACAACCAAGGTGGAGCATTACTTCGTCTACCAGCACCGGAGAGCCAGCAGCAGAGAGCCCCATTGGCACCACAGCCAGCATTGTTCGAGAGGGCCAGACATCAGCCAGGAGCTCAGAGGCATGGTCAGGTGTTTGCTCTGACTCAGGGAGGTGAGGAAACAGCAGAAGGTGAGGTTATCACAGGTACCATTATTATTAGATATATCCCTGCAATGGTCATGTTTGATTCTGGTGCTACTTTGTCATTTATTTCTTCTAGATTTGTAGCAAAGCACAAGATAGCTACCTCCCCATTGTCAAAGAGTTAAAAAATTCTTACTGGGGGTGGTATAGTACCTGTGAATAGCACTTGTAGAACCTGTTCAGTTATTATATGTAGTAGAGAGATGAGAGCTCGTCTTTTGGTATTTTTCATGCCAAATTACGATGTAGTTTTAGGGATGGATTGGCTAGGCCAATATCACTTGGATTGCCATAGAGGTTTTACAATATTCAAGCCGCCAGGACATCCAGAGTTTGAGTTTATGCGAGGAGATACGGAGAAGGGCGTAGGACAGTATGCTGGAGCATACATGGCAATGGAGGTCGCACCACCATTAGTCGTTGAGGAGTTTGCAGACGTCTTTCCAGATGAGTTGTCGGGTCTTCCATCCGACAGAGAAATCGAGTTCACGATTGAGCTAGTACCAGGAACGGAACCAATTTCTTCGAATATATATTGGCTGGCGAAGAATGAGCTTGACGAGCTGAAGGTACAACTACATGAGTTACAGGACAAGGGCTTTATCAGACCAAGTACATCACCTTGGGGAGCCCAGTATTGTTTATGACAAAAAAAGATGGGACTGTTCGCATGTGCATTGACTACAGGGCTTTAAATGCGGTAACTATCAAGAACAAGTACTCTTTGTCATGGATTGATGACCTATTCTACTAGTTGACTAGAGCACACGTGTTTTTCAAGATCGATCTGTGATGTGGTTATCATCAAGTGAAGGTTGTGTGGGAAGACATTCAGAAGACGGTGTTCAGGACTTGTTATGGACATTACGAGTTCTTAGTGATACCTTTTGGCTTGACGAATGTGCCAGCGGCATTCATGAATCTAAGAACCGAATATTCTACGAATACTTGGACCAGTTTATCATTGTCTTTATTGATGACATATTGGTCTACTCAAAGAGCCAAGGTGACCATGAAGAGCACCTGAGGAAGGTACTGGAGAGGCTAAGACAGCAACAATTGTACGCTAAGTTAAGAAAATGCGAGTTTCTCTTAGACCATGTTTCATTTCTTGGACATGTGATCTCGAGAGATGGCATTTCGGTGGACCCCACGAAGATTTCGGCAGTAGAGACGTGGCCGACACCCAGGACGTCTCGGAGGTGCGGAGCTTTCTAGGACTTGCCGGATACTACCGAAGGTTCGTAGAGAATTTTGTGCGAATTACAGATCCTATGACTAGGCTGACCCACAAGGACGCAAAGTTTATCTGGACTGAAGAGTGTCAAGCAGCGTTCGATGAGCTGAAGAAGCGCTTGACGACAGCACCCATCTTGACCATACCTACTGGACCGAAAGGTTTTACTATCTATAACGATGCTTCCGGAAAGAGTTTAGGTTGCATCTTGATGCAACACGAGAAGGTCGTGGCATATGGTTCAAGGCAGTTAAGAACCCATGAAAAGAATTATCCCACGCACGATTTGGAGCTTGCCGCAATTATATTTGCTTTGAAGCTATGGAGGCACTACCTTTATGGAGAGACGATGGAGATATACATTGATCACAAGAGCCTTAAGTATGTATATACTCAAAAGGATCTTAACCAGAGGTAGAGTAGATGGCTAAAGCTGATAGTAGACTTCGACATTGAGCTGTAGTACCATCCGGACAAGGCTAGTGTTATTACAGATGCATTTAGAATGAGACCGATGGCTATGTTCTTAATGACGCAGAAGGAGTTGATTTATGACTTGGAGAAGTTGAGCATCGAGGTCGTTATGCCAGGAGAGGTCGTGAAGCTGATGAAGCTACAGATTCAATCATTGGTGGAGCGTATCAAGGTAGCTCTGCCAACTGATGCTAAATTTTAGAAGCTTCGACGGAAGACGGAGGATGGACTACAGACAGGACTAAAGATACACGAAGACAGGACTTTGAGGTGTGGAGATCGCCTCTGTGTCCCCAACGGAGAGCTTAGACAAAAGCTAATGGCAGAGGCTTACAGTTCAACAGATTCCATTCATCCCGAAGGAACAAAGATGTACCGTGACTTGAAGCACACGTTTCATATCCAGATACTTAGTGTGTCAACAAGTTAAGGCTGAACATCAGAGATCAGCAGGGCTACTGCAGTCGCTTCCGATCCCTGAATGGAAGTGAAAGCATATCACTATGGACTTCGTCATGGATTTTTCGAAGAGTCCAAATGAGGGATGACGTTTGGGTTATAGTAGATCGACTTACCAAGTCAGTGTATTTCTTGCCATTTCGATTTGGTTAGTCAATAGAAGTTTTGGCGAACTTATACATGAGGTAGATCGTGAGATTACACGGGGTTCCAGTTAGCATTGTGTCAGATCGGGACTCGCGTTTCACATCTCACTTTTGGAGAAGCAAGTAAGAGAGTTTTGGGACTCGTTTGAAGTTCAATACGTCTTATCATCTGCAGACTGACGGACAGTCAGAGCGTACTATTCTGACGCTAGAGGATATGTTGAGAGCATGCATGCTTAACTTCGATATATCTTGGGAAGATTATTTGTACTTGTTATAGTTTTTCTACAACAACAGCTACCAAACGAGCATACAGATGGCACCATTTTAGGCATTGTACGATCGGAATTGCCGATCCCCAGTGTACTGGAGCGATATTTGAGAGAGACGTATACTTGGCCTAAAGCTTGTGACTAGCACAACTGAGAAGGTCAAGCAGATACAAGGTCATTTTCGAACAGCTCAGGACAGACAGAAGCAGTGGGCAGATACTCACCATCGACCATTGGAGTTCGCAATTGGAGATCATGTGTTCTTGAGAAGCTCCCCTGCTAGAGGCACCAACAAATTTAGACGTAGAGGGAAACTGAGTCCAAGGTACATTGCACCCTTCGATATTCTAGAGCGAGTTGTCGAGGTGGCATACAAATTGGCATTACCGCAGTCATTGGAGGGCGTACATGACGTGTTCCATATTTTACAGCTGAGGAGGTACATGGCGGATCCCAGCCATGTTTTGGATCATTTGGAGATCACCGTAGGACTGAGCTTGTCTTACGAGGAGCAGCCAGTAGCTATCATCGACCGCAGAGAGAAGACGCTTCGAGGGCAGACCATTCGACTAGTCCGTATTACTTGGAAGCATCATTCACCAGGCGAATCGACTTGGGAGCGTAAGGACTCTATCCTAAAGCGTTATCCCCATTTGTGTGAGGAGCCAGGTATGATTCAAATACCGCATTATTGTTTTCCTAGATCGTTCATTTTCTAATTTTGAGGACGAAATTTTCTAAGGTGGATAGATTGTAAAACCCCTTACCCAAATTAGATATGTTGTGTGTATTTTATATTTATTGTATTTATTTTAGAAATTTTAAACTCATTTTATGTATTAGGACACTACTTATAGGACCCTTGCATGCCACAAATATTATCTATTTAATTTTTTTTACATATTAAAATATAAACCATAGTTCTTCCACTTTTAAATTTATCTATCTATTTATTTATTTATTTCTAGTTTGCAATTAATTCTAGCTCTTCCCAAATTTTGACTAATTATTGCCCATCTATTTAGATCCCAATCTTGCCATATTAGACAACCCCCTTGTATGTGAATTGTATGCATTAAATATTTTCTCCCAATCAATCTCATTTAAATCCCTTCTAATCAGGATCAAATCTTTGCATCTTGCACTCATGAGCAAATCTTACTATATTAGGAAACCTCCTTCCATGCAAAATATTTTATGCAATCTCTCCCAATCAATTTTCAAATTGCCATAAATTATTGAATTCCACTTCTAGTCCCTTTGTATGCCAACTAGCAGGCATATATTTCTCCAATCAAATCTAATTTAAATCTTCAATTGGATTTCCACCTTTGAATATAAGCTTTGACTTATGTTTCATAAATTAGGAAACCAAAACAAATCTCATTTCTACCAAGCCATCCCCTATGGGCTGTCAAAACCTATTTTTTATTAGGATTGGCCACCCCCTCTCTCCATAATATATATAACCCATATATATATATATATATATATATATATATATATATATATATATATATATATATATTATACAAAACACAAAGGTTTTTGAATTCTAGGGCTGACTGTGTCAAGATAAAGAGTGGTTGGGATTTAATCTTGGTGAATCAACGGTTGTGGGGTTTTATGGGGAATCCAAAGAGTGGGATTTGCACTCATAATGGTTGTGGATGAGCATTATTGAGAGTGGGATTTTATGGAAAATGAGCATTATTGAGAGTGGAGTTTTATGGGAAATCTAAAGTGTGAAATTTGCACTCATAATGGTCCAAGATTTTGAGGGAGAATACCTTAATTTAGATTATATATATATATATATAATCTAAATTTATTAGACCCAGGCTTATAGCCCATAATAGGAAAATACTAATAACAACAACCTACTCAATGCTGCTGTTTCCTGACCTTTCAAAATTTGAAGGGTCAAAACGTAGTAGACACTGAGTCAGCAAGTGGGGGACTCGAGGAGTCCATGAAGTATTAAGTGGAGAGAGAGACTCAACTCTCCCATTATTTCAGGAGTATTCTCTCTCTTCAGAGAGTTACTCCAAATGAAATAAAGTGGAAGACGAAGAAGAGAGGAGGGGGAAGACGCTCACCGGGGCTTTGTGCGCTCGGCGCTGGAGGAGTCCCGCGAAGGCATTGGCCGGTCAAACGCGGACGACCGGGTAACGCGGTGACGCTGTCGTCGTGCTCGACGGTGGACGGAGCACCCACGGCTTGGCAGCGGCGCTCGGGTCCACGTTGGATATGGTGGACGGGGACACGCCAGGTGGCCGGTTTCAGGGAAACGGTGATCCATGGACCGACGTCTAAGAGGCGCGGACAAGGACGGCACCAACATGGCCACGGTGGTGGTGGGTCAAGAGGCTGGAGGAAATTGTCCTCAGCGTCGGGATCGGTGATGCCGGAGTATGCGGTCGGTCAGACGACAGGCAAGGCGGATCTCCGGTTGGATGGGGATGCTACTCAAAGCTCCGCGCCGGAGACTGACTACATTCGTCTGGGAAACATCGACCCCGGCTCCAGTCGAGCCTCTGGTCGGGAAGGCGACGGTCGATGACTAGGTTAGGGTCAGGGTTATTTTCCAATTCTTCTTCTTCTTTTTTTTCTGGTTTGGGATGGTGGAATGTCGGAAATGGGAAGATGTAGTGTCCGACACAGGGATGTTTGTATGCTGGACTCTCTCGAGCAAGAGGTTTGGTGGGTGTAAAATTGTATATCTATTCTTTCTTCTTCCTTCTTCTCGGCTATAGATTGTGTAAGGTGATAGAGCAACTGCTGGGATGGGGATAAAAGCTCATGTGGTTCCGTAATTTTTTGTGAAGATCACATGAGCTGAGGGGGGTTGGGTTGGGTGAGCGATGGATGATGATTCAGCTGTTTGTTTTGTTTGCAGCTGTTTTAAAAATCCCCACTGCAGTCAAGATGTGTATATTCTCTATTTTTTAGTTAATTCAGGTTCCGAAGCTGTCTGTTGTTATATATATATATATATATATATATATATATATTTTGCATTCACCTGCTTTCCTGTACTATACTGAAATCCATGGATGGGTGCATGTTTTATTAGTTTGCAATCTTATGGGTCATTTTTTTTTTTAATGAATTGTTTGTTTAATCGTGATAGCTATGATCTAAATTGCATAAATGAAAGCTACAAATGGACGAGACTGGTTGATTGGATTTCTTAACAATGAGCAGTGCTGCTATTTTATTTGGACAATTTATGTTAAATTAGGTTTATTACAGAAACTATTCCTACTTTAAAACTAATTATACGGACCTCTGTAGTTTATATTTTCGATAGAAATTTATGACACTGACCATCCTATGTTTATTAAAATTATAAATGATTGAAATAAAAAGAAACATGATATTGAGAATTTAAAACAAGTTGGAGATAAAGACTAAGTGAACTTTCAGGTCCGATCGTGTTATGGAAAGCAAATCAAAATGACATATTGTTCCTGGAGGAGAAGAAATATTCAACAGAAATTTTCATATAGGGTAAAGAATTTTACCGAAATTGTTTAAAAAGTAAGAAGTTTAGAAAAAAATTATTTTGGGTAATGAAACGACAAGTCCCATGGCGCGCTGGTGGAGTCGCGCCGGTTTCAGGGAAGCGGTGATCCATGGACCGACGTCTAAGAGGCGCGGACAAGGACGGCACCAACATGGCCACGGTGGTGGTGGGTCAAGAGGCTGGAGGAAATCGTCCTCAGCGTCGGGATCGGTGATGCCGGAGTATGCGGTCGGTCAGACGGCAGGCAAGGCGGATCTCCGGTTGGATGGGGATGCTACTCAAAGCTCCGCGCCGGAGACTGACTACATTCGTCTGGGAAACATCGACCCCGGCTCCAGTCGAGCCTCTGGTCGGGAAGGCGACGGTCGATGACTAGGTTAGGGTCAGGGTTATTTTCCAATTCTTCTTCTTTTCTTTTTTTTTCTGGTTTGGGATGGTGGAATGTCGGACATGGGAAGATGTAGTGTCCGACACAGGGATGTTTGTATGCTGGAAGTATTGTGGATACTGGAATAATGGAATTATGACATCGGGGTTGGACCCGAGGCCGGACACGAGTGGACACGGACATGAATTTTGGGTGTGGACACCCATTGTGATTGTGGACACGATTTTGTGGTTGTTGCTGTTGACAGTTATGGTGGGGTCGTTCTGTAGCAGTGGTGGGTGGTGATGGGGGTGTCGTCGTTGATAGAAAGTGGTGGCATGTGTTTGTTGGCCGGGCTGCCAGTGGTCAAGGAGAAGGCTCACTTCGTACGGCCTCCGGCGGCGGAAGCGGCTCAGTGTGTGCGTGGATCTGGACGAAGCCCTATCGTCGAGGTATGGAGTTAACATGGAGGGGAGGTCTGCGAGGATGACATCGGTGGCCGGGTGACTCGATTAGGATTAGGATTAGGGTTTCAGAAATTAGAGATTATGTGAAAATTTAGAAAATTGTGGTTGTGGAGAAAATAAAGGGAGGGCCCCTTATATAGGAGTCAAAACTCCTGGCTAAATAAAGTTTAGGATTTGAGTTTAGATAAACCATTTTTCTAATTTAAATCAAAATAAATATTTAAAACAAAACTAATCTAATCACTATCATATAAATAATATTTAAAATGTATATTCGATAATATCAATTCGTTTAAATCATATTACATTGTAATCTTAATCCAATAATTGATCTTACCAATAATTTAAAGATAGTTTTCGTTGATATCAAATAATTTAAAGCATCTAAATTAAAATACAAAATCAATAATTGATTATCATTATAATTTAAAATAACATTTGCCATTATCCAAATGATGAATAGATTTGCACTCATAATGGTTGTGGATGAGCATTATTGAGAGTGGAGTTTTATGGGGAATGAGCATTATTGAGAGTGGAATTTTATGGGGAATCCAAAGAGTGGGGTTTGCACTCATAATGGTTGTGGATGAGCATTATTGAGAGTGGGATTTTATGGGGAATCCAAAGAAAATTCACATCCAGCAGTGGTTGGGATTTAATATTTTGATGGGGGCCTCATAATTATTATTGTTCGTTTAAAATTGGGGGTCCAAGATTTTGTGGGGGAATACCTTAAATGAACCATGCCCTATGGGCATGGGTTATGACTAGTATATATATATATCAAACCAAAACCCTAATCACATATCTCTCCCCCGCTCTCCACCCTTGCACCCGACCCCCAGGCCACCGCCGACTGCCGGACACCCCCTAAGTCGTCGGCCGAGCCCCAATTTCTCTCTCTCTTTCTCTCATATTTTAAAGGTTCTCTCTCCTCCAATCTCCATGATATATATATATATATATATATATATATATATATATATATATATATATATATATATATATATATATATATATATATATATATATATGAGTTTTACTTCATCTTCAACCTCTCACTATACACCATTAATGAAAGCTTGGAAACTATGAACCCATTGTTGTGCCAAACTCTAATATGGTTGTAACATTATTTAGATCCTGCAAGTTTATAATCAAACTGACGTATATGTTATTCTTTTCTCTTTATATTTCTATTTTATTTATTAATAGAGATTTGGGTCTGCCTTGGACAAATCCAAATTTGAAAGCTTCTAGTTAGGTTTTATGTTCTTAAACCTTTGTATTGGGGTACCTATTTGAAACCATAGAACCCATGATTAAATCTTGCTTATTTTATGATAATATGATTTAGATATATATCAATTACTGATTTCTAATTATCATTTCAGATTTAAGTATAAATTTATAAAGTTAGTTTTGGTTATGGTAATGTCAAGTTTTTGTAGAAAATTTGTATACAAGTTGATGCCAACTTGGTAGCCATGAACCCTAGTTATTTGTTATGATTAAAAATATATATTTTGATATTTAAAATTATTTATTTCTAATTTTATAAAATATATTCAGATTTTAAAACTATATTTTCAGAATATATTTGATATATAAAATATGGATATTTCTAACTATTTTGACCTAGTTTTGCCAAAACTTGAGTCCGACCATTTCCAACCTAAACTCCGACCCAAACCCAATAATTTGAACATCAAAAATATTATTTTTGCTATTTTATTCTGATTTATTAAGTATTTATTTCAGAAATAATTTTATTGCTAAATATTGGATTTTATGACCAGCCGACGACCCGGAACGACCTAGTTTTGACTTCACTCAATATTTTGGACCATAGAACATATAGGGGATGTTACCCTGATCAAAACCTTAATTTTAATAATTATCCTAGAATTAACATGGTTTATTTAGTAATTGTTTTGACGTGGTTTTTGGTGTAGTTTGGTAACTGGTTTGTTTTGGTTTGGTTGTTTGATAGTGTAGTCAACCTAGTAATTAATAACTAGATAATAACTCAAGGGAATTAGTTAAGTAAAGCCTAATTAATGTTACCTTAACTATGTAGGTGTTCACGATGCTTCTCTCATGGATGCCCGAGCAGCTTTAGTTGGCTTACAGATGGAATTGGAAGGCAAGTATACCTTACTAAAATTTCTGCAGTTACATTTATATATAGTCAATTTTGTTAGCTAGGAACGTGCGTCTGAGCTTACTCGGGTGCAAATCGACTTTGAGTCGATATGTCATGTGAGTCCGTGACCTAAGGGTTAGCCAACTTGACCCATATATTTGAAGGTACATGGTTATCTTCAGACCTAGACACAGATCTCACACATTTTCTATCTAGTGAGCTGAGTGCATTTGAGGACGTGGATTAGCGTGGTGACTGGCCACCATTACGTATGATCACGTCATGAATAGTTATAGAGGACTAGAGTTAGCTTGGTAGCTTTGAGTCGACTTGAATATTGTCGTCACAGTTGGACAGTACATTGGGAGGGGAGCATCGTCTAGTAAGCATATGGACATCTCACCTTTCTTCTTTATATGGTCCTACGCACTTTCAAGCGGTCTTGGGGACGTCCGAATTCTATACCCCTATCTATATATACGCCCTAGTGATGACTCGAGTGCATATTCACATAGTTGGTTAGCTTACCCAATTATATATCTGTTTACTGTTTTACATTCAGCATGTTGTTATATATACTTGTATCTCCCCTGAGGACCTGGCTCTTTCTAGATCCATGCGAGCACCTGTATCCTACGGGCTATGGAGTTGGAGCTGCAATCGATGAGGATCGAGAGGTTGATCCCCTGGAGTACCCTTGATGCGTCAGAGACTTTCTATTTAGTTTTGGTGTCTCTATCTAGCTAATGGCATCCCATCAGTTTTTCTTTATTGCTTAGAGACTTCTCTTGTTTTATTACATTTTATCTATGGATTGTTCTCACATGACTCTAAGTTGCAGCTGTGGATTTTTGAAACGTTACTTATATTTCAGTCAATTCCTTCATTGTGAAATTATCTATGGATGAGACTAGATAACCCGCATGTATTGTTGTATAGCTTGTTTATACTACAGTGAACTACGTCTGGTTAGGCTCCTTATTGGTGCTCTATACTTGTTCGTACAGCTGGCTTGTATTTATGTACCTGGTCCTATGTAGTTTGGGACTGGGGCGTGACACATGCCATCCAATTGAGCTCCTGCATGCTACTATTTCATTAATGATTATAAATGACTAAATTTGTAGCCATTAATCACACCTAGCCAATCTTGATCCAACCTAATCCAAATGAACCCAACCCAAACCACATGTGACTCCCTTATGACCATCCAAACACACAACACCATTCTTTCCTACAAAACACCAAACATACACGCACAACACCATCCAAAAACTAATGGATAAAACTTATTTTCATGAACCCACATTTTGGGTAAGCCCTCAACTCCCTTTCACTCATAACATCCTATAATTTTTCCTACACTAAGCCATTCCTTGGGATAACTCACCAGCACACTCCCTCCCCTAGTCAATGGAACACCCACACTCAACTTTCTTTAACAGTCCAATCCCTACATTCCCAAAACTTCTATTTTCATGCAAAGATCTTAAACACTCTACCACTCAACCCTCTCTTCTTTTCCTATGTAATACAAACCCTCTCCCCGCCACATGTGATCGGCCACTAACATAATCCCCCTCTTATTTTTCTCCTGTCTCTCTCTTCTCTCTCTCTCACTTCCCTTTTCCTTAAAGACAAACACTCAACCATCCTCTCAAAAACTACTACACCCTCACATTTTCTCTCTCCTCCCTATATTTAGTACACATACACACATAAGGACCTTATGGCCGATCACAGGAAGATGAACTCCCCTCCTACTGCTGTTATTCTTTTTCTTCTTCTTCTTCGTGAAGGACCCTCCATTCTCCTCCTCCTCACTCTTTCTTCTTCATCATCTTCTTCTTCTTCTAGTTGTGCTGCTGCTACCTTGGAAGCTCCTACTGCTACTACAACCAGCTGTACAGCCTCCCCCATCCCTTGGGAGGTCGGACAAGCTTGGGTGAGACTCCCCTAGCTCCCCTATGCCCCCCCATAGCCGGACAAGGTCGGCCATTACTGCACCTTGCTGGTGCCATTGCTGCGCCTTTGCTACTGATGTTGCCGCGTTCACTGCTGCTGCCGTGCCACCTAGGGTGCCACCACCAGCCCCCATGCATCATGACGAACCCCTAGCCAGCTGTCGTAGACGTGGGCCGCCACCCCACATGCCATTTCCTGGTAGCAGCCGTGACAACGCGCTGTGGCATTCTACCGTGCGTGCAAACGCGACCGCACTCACCGACGGCCACTAACGGTCGCCCTCCGCCGTACTGTGGCCATGCACCACCCCTGCATGCCTTTGCGTGGCAGTCTGCCCTGGCCACAATACCCTAGACAGTCGATTTCGACTTCGGAAATAGAATCCCGTCGGAGCACGCGAAAACGGATTTCAAAAGTATGTTCGAAGACAACAACTTCGTACATGTTTTCTGGGTGATCCGACCATTGGATCGTTTAAAACTTTCCTCCATTGCAATCTTGGTATATAGCTTTACCTTCACCTAAAATTTTAGTCGTTAATTCTGTCAATTGCTAGGTCAAAATCGGCCACTAAGTTGTCCGAATAATTGTATTTATTTTGGACACTTTCATGGAGCCAACTTCGTGGATTTGTTTCTCCATCGATGTAGCTCCTTTTGCGAGCTGCTAGTTCCTATACATAGCTAGTATAACCAACTTCTTGTCATAAAATTTTTGTTTATTGTGAGGTCGTTTGGTTGGTTGAATTCAACACCAAAGTTGGTCGTTCGAATTCATAATTTTTAACTTGTAAAATTCTAATTTTTGACCTGAGACTCCAAATTTCAATTCTGACACCATCAATGGACTCGTGGCATCGTTCTGCTCTAAATTCGTATATAGTTGGTTAGATTTGGAGGACATGGGCCCTGACACGTATTTTGAAACAAATCGGGCCCCTATAGTCCAGGCCAACGGATCATTTTGATATCGGTCCATCGGAATCCAATTCTGGATATACCATTAGATTTTTATCATCATTTTAGACTCGTTGACATATACTTTGCTAGATTTAGTAGAATTTGGCTCCGGTATGCATTTTCGTGCAAACCAGATTCCAACGTCCGAGTCAACGGGTTATTTTGAGATAGGCTCATCGAAATCTAATTTTGGATATACCGTTGGGTTCATATCATCATTCTAGACTTGTGGAATATAGTTTGCTAGATTTTGATAATGTTGATCCTGACACAAATTTTGGTTCAAGTGGGTCCAACGGTGGACCGTATTTTGACCCAAAATTAATATTTTGCCTCCGTGTCCAGAATTGGACTTATGGGTAGTATATCTTAGCTATTTTTCTAATTTTAGGAACGTTGGTGATGCTTGTTTCAGCATCCGGCGACGTTTATAGAGACTTCTATGTTTCTACCTTCCGTGTACTTGACGATTTACCTGCAGGATATCATTGGATCACTGCTTCACCCTAAGCAAGATACCTTGCCATACTTGTTCAGTTTATATTATTCATATCTATTCTTGTGTTGATAGCTAGTGACACTAGTAGTGTATATCCAAGGATGACTTGGGTTTTATCGATGATGGCATCGATGTTATGGTGCGTGTGTGTGTGACTTAGAGTTAGTAGACGTACCAAAAAACTATGAAGTTATCTCAATAACTTCTATGACTCGACACGAGACATTACACGGCACTATGATTGAGGGTTCATTGTGTTGGCACGAACTTACACATTCGACTGATCATCGGTGCGAGCGGTTCGTGTGTTGGTACATATCAAGTTAGATGGTGTCTAGACTAGAGACTTGCATTGGGTTATGAATTGTTTAGGTCGTGGATACGATTTGCAGAGTTCATAGAGGGAAGACTATCAGTAGGCATATATGACAGATAGTTATTTTATTTTAGCCTCAGTGGGACCCGGTTATGGACGTGGTTACCCGGTTATGGGCCATACATACACTAAGGATATGTTTGGTAACTGCCACTACCTGCGTGCTAGGTATGGTCGGAAGGTATACTATTGAATGTATGTTTACATCGGCTTGTGATCCGACGTCGGCCCGTGTTCCGACGCAAATTCTTTATTCACCTACCCATACGCTCCAAAGTCGACTTCAACATGCATTCACATAGAATGGTTAGTTCATTTACCTATATCGGACCGTATCATGGGACAGTGTCTTATCATGGACTGGTATGCCATCCATTGATTAGGATTGGTTAGAGATATGGTTTACTGATTGATGATTGAATATTGGACCGTGTTATGATTCAGGTTGTTCATTTTATTCAGTTTATATTATGGCATGTATTTTTGTATCTTACTACGTCCCGCTGAGGACCTGGTGATCTCTCTAGGTATTTATTGAGCAGTTAGTAGAGAGTAACTGGGCAGGTGCTGTGTGATGCACCGAGGTTTCAGGTATATGTGTGTGTGTGTGTGTGTGTGTGTGTGTGTGTGTGTGTGTGTGTGTGTGTGTGTGTGTGTGAGAGAGAGAGAGTTCTCTGGTATTTTCCTTTACACTTTCATGTATATATTTTACCTTTATTTGATTCATGATGCAATGCAGCCTATTATTTACAAGGTTATTCCTTTCTCGAGCTTGCTCGAACATGTATATTACTTGGTGGCCAACTTTAATATATTATGTTCATTCTTGATATTCGCTTCATTACTTTGGATTGAGATATAGATGATCAGTTACTTTTAGTACGCTTGACAGCATAGTACGTCTAGGGATAAGTCCATTAGATTGGGAACTTATCCTAGATTGTATTAGCTGACATATTCGTGCCTCAAGTTCCTGTATATTTTAGAACTGGGGCGTAACATCATTCGTCGGGACCGATTGAATCAAGATCCACTTATCGGTATGGATCGACTTCTTCGAAATAAAGTCCTTTATTCAGCGAGTTGCATTTCGAGAAAAGACTTTGTAGTTGAGTTGGGAGAGACCTCTTGTTGCTCTGTTTTTTATGTCGTACTTGCTTATTTGGTTTTATGAATGCATGTTCGTGAATGTTTTCGGTGGATTTTATTGCTGCGTTTTCTAACTTCGCTTTTCATACCAACTCGGAATAGGTGGGTAGAGTGCTGATTCATTTTTTATAAGATTTCAGGTGATTGCATAGGTGTCGTCTTGTAAAGACCATTGTTCGTATTACGTAATTTGGTATACGTGTACGTATTTAGATCCGTATTGCATGTCTCCCTGCTCGATTTATTTTGGCATTTCATTGATTGGTTAATCTTGGTTCGGTTCGGTTTGTTTGGCTTGGTTTGGTTTTGTTGTGAACCCACCCTACCTACCACCACCTTCATTAAATATCCCACCAAACATTTCTCTCTCCGCATTAACTCTTCTTCTTTCCTACTATTACCTCTCCACCAACCTGAGAGTTGAAGGTTTAGGCAAGTGCATCTTGCTTCATGGCGGAAGTCCATTTTTATTGTTCCATTGTCTTCCTCATGTGTTTCTAACCCACTTTAGTACTTAGCATTTTTCATTTCCATGGTTAAATTCTTGTAAATCTAGCCTTGTGGTATTTCGATTTCCAGGAGTTTTGATCTATCAAACATGCATATTTTTGCTAGTTGATGGTTCCATGTTGTAGAGAATTCCATTTTATCCAAATTTGACCTACGGGATTTTGCTGAGCCGCATGAGCATTAATTGCCCTGGCCACATGGCCATTTATTAAATGAGCCGCATGGCCTTTGCACATTTTAATTACATTGGCATGCATGCACATTCTAATGCATTAGCAAGCATTAATTGTATGCATACGTCAAGCACTTGGCCACTTGGCCGTATGTACTAGCACTTGGCCGCATGCAAATGCCAAAGTCAACCGCATAATTATTAATGCATTATTTAATGCATGTGCTGGCAAGCTTTCTTGCATACTATTATTAATGCATGTGTTCTTTAAATGCATGATTTAATGCATGGGTTAGTAAGCTCTGCTTGCATGCACACGTACAGTAGCTAGCCGCATATGCATTATATATTTTAATGCAGATTAGAATGCATTCAGTCGCATAGGCATTATATATTTTCATGCATATTAGAATGCATTCAGCCGCATAAGCATTATGTTTTAATGCATATTAGAATGCATTCAGTCGCATGCCATTGTAATGCATATTTGAATGCATATTCAAATGCATTCACAGCCGCATGCCATTTTAATGCATTCTCTAATGCATTTCTCTAATGCATTATAATGCATTCTCTAATGTATTAATGCATTCTCTGATGCATATTAATGCATATTCTAATGCATTCCTTAATGCATTCTTTAATGCAATTGCTATATGCATGCATGTGTACGTACATAGCTTAATGCATGGAATTGTATGCATGCATTTTGTTGCATGCATTATTTAATACATTTTGTTAGATGCATAATAATACATGTGTTAGCATTTTGCTTGCCGCATTAAGCATTTTTGCTTGCAACTTGGCCGCATAACATCAGCTTGTATTTAATGTATTAAGAATAGTGAGCCGCATATGACCATAATTTTGTTGGCCGCATAAGCCTATGCATATTTTAGTGTTATAGCCGCTTTAAATTGCATGACGTTAGCGAACATTAATTGCATGCATAGCAAGCAGGTGCTTGCTTGCATTAAATCGCCTGGCCTTAGCATTAATTGCTGGCCGCATGCAAATGCCAATAGTGAGCCGCATATTGGAACGAAGTCAGTCGCATGCATATTAATGCATTATACTAATGCATGCAAGCATACATTTAATATATATTAATATATTAATATAATGTATATTAATGTAATGTATATTAATATAATGTATATTAATATATTAATATATTAATATAATGCATTATATTAATATAATGTATTTAATGTATTAATGTATTATTTAATGCATTATATTAATGCATTATATTAATGTATTAAATGCATTTGCATGCAAGCATGCATGCTTATATATTTTGCTCAGCCGCATATGGCCAAGTGACTGCTGGCCGCATAAAAATTTTCTCGAGCCGCATGAGTCCCCCACAGCCCTTGCCCCTTCTAATATTTAATTACTAAATGTGTGCTTGTGCCAAATTAATTGTTTCTTGACACGATGGTGACCCGTTGTAGCGCACTTTTGACATGATGTGATAGTGGTCCGACGTGGCGCACTTTTGACAGTGAACATGACATGATATATATATTTTGAAGGCTGTTGCGACGGCTAGCATGTCATGACAAGATTGGATGGCCTGGACAACGTGGATAATTGTGTTTGTACAATTGAACCGATAATGTTTGCATCATGTCTAGGACAGGGATCCCTGAGTTCCATGGTCAGGGGTACCTACTGTAAATGGCTAAGGCTAATGACTAGAATAATTCAGTAGTCATGAGAGATTTCTCCAGTTATAGGTGATCCCGTTATCCCGGCCACCATTGTTGGACTTGCAGCCTGCCGACGAGTAGGGCACAAGTCTAGATTCACTGATATATGAAAAAGATCGAGGCACTACTTAATGAACCCAAGTCGCCTGGATAACCTGGATTAGCTGCAGGGCTTGTGGCTGAAGGAACATCTCACTGCATGTTTGTGATAACCCTAGTTAGCTAATATAGAAAGCCGTAGTCACTGACTGGCCGGGAGCGATTGTATGGTACAGTTTCAGTGCTCGATTATTGCAAGCTTGATCGTATGATTGTCACTTTAACAATAAAGATCAGGGGCTAAGTTCTGTTCAGGCGAAGGGTTACAACCCCGATCCCTGTTTGGTTTAAGGGTTGTAACCTGGCTCCCGGAGCAGTTCTGAGTCCTCTCTTCGTTTATTGTATTATTGTACCCCACGTCACGCTTGTAATGTTTTACCTTACTAACAAGATTTGGAGACGGAGTTCTATTCAGGTGAAGGGTTACAACCCCGGTCCTTGTTTGGTTTAAGGGTTGTGACCTGGCTACTTGAATGGTTCCCTCGTACTCCATTATGACTGTTGTTATTCTTTTACTTCAAGTTCTTTTAACTGCTTTAATATATTTTCTGATGTGCTGGTTTTAGTTCTTAAGTGAAGCCTCCTTTGTGGCACTTGCTCTTTCTGGGATCTGACCCAGCTGGTTTTGTGTGGCCAGATTTTGGAGCACCTTCAGAGGATCTACCGACCTTCCAGCCCGATGGTGACCACCAGGCGTAACCAGGGCAACGAGTGGATTTATTTTTGGCTCTCCCACTCTATTGTAAAATTCTTATTTTGAGGCGTTTAGCCGGCGAGCACATGTTAGCTCGTATTGCATACCTTATTATTGTCTGCCTACGGGCTGTAACATGATTGACAGATTCTAGGGTTGATCATGTATGACTAAATTCTTGCTAGTTCTCATATTTTGTAACGACTAGCTTCATGATCAGCTGGATATGTAATGTTTGGGACGTCTTACTATTGTATATTTGGTGATCTTACATCTTATAACTTTAATTGCTTGTGTTGAGATTGAGACAATTAGGCTTGTTATTGACCATAGGAGACTCTTGGATTGTAGTTAAACCCTCATATATCTAGATAGCCGTGACCGTATAGTGGGGTGGATTCTATTTTATTATACGTAGCTGGCTATGTATGCCCCCACTCTCCAGTATTCTGGTTCTGGGGTGTTACATGGTTTAAGTGGTGGCCCATGCAGGTCTTGTAAATCAAGATATGTGAGAGTTTACCGAATAGATGTCTCAATCAGCACTCGTCCTTGATCTCTGCCCGACTCTTCTAATCCCTGAGATTCTCGACCTGATCACATGCTTGTATCGTTGATCTGTCTTGGTCCTTCCTTATTGTTTTCTATGTCGTCTTCTTTAGCAGCATTGTTCCTGGACCTGCCGATCAGCAAGACGAAGTGCCTCCCGTGGACCGACAGCAACCAGAAGATCAGGCCCAGCACTCAGGGGCAGCCTCCCGGGTCATGCATCCCGGAGATCCAGAACCTCCGGTGCAGCCAGACCAGCCCGCAGGACAGGATGATGGAGCCTTGGTGGGACTTATCAGGGAGTTGTTTGCATCGCAGGATCATCGAGGAGTTGCCTTGCATCAGGCCGTGGCAGATGATCTGGGCAGAGGTGGACATCATGGGAACAGTGCAACGAACAGTTTCAAGCGCCTGAACCCTCCATTCTTCGATGGCAGCAAAGACGCTATCGCTGCTGATGCATGGCTTCAGGACACAAAGGTGATATTGGAGGCAGCAAAGATCCCAGAAGATGAGAAGGTGGCCGTGGTGCGTCTGCAGTTATTGGATCTTGTCCGCAGCTGGTGGACGGCTCAGGCCGTTGGACTAGTGGCGCATATTGCCTGGGCAGTATTCCGTGAGAGGTTCCTGTCACGACCCGCACCCGCTAAAAGGGCACGTGACGCGACAACGCCCAGCCCTCACCGAAAAATCGGCGTGGAATGCTGTAGATTTTTCTACTTCTAAACAGTTTATATATATATAACAAAAACCTGTCGAGAATATGGTCAACTCCGAACGGAGGACAAGCAATAAATATATATACGAGTACTCAATTACGACTCTAAGATAACAAAGTAAAGACTGAAATAAAAAGACAACAAGACGATAAAATAATATATAACCTGTCAAGTCCAACACAAAAATATATACAGTCCAAGTCTCTAATACAGTCCATAATAATAACAGTCTCAAAAGTAGCTAGAGACAATGTCCAGTACAAAAGACCTACTCTAACTAAGTAATAGGTAGGGTCTCGTCAGGCGGAGCTAAGCCCTGCTGGACCAAAGTCTCCAAGTCTATGCCCACTACGTCATCCGGACCGTAGTAGGTACTGTAGTCTCCCTCATCTGCATCTGTAATATTTTTAACATATCCTGTCAGGATGGAACGAGTACAATCTACTAACAATAGTTCACAAGATATGACAAAAGCTATAAGACAGTAAATAGAGAGTATATACAAGAAAATTATGGAATGTACATGTGAGTAACATGGCAAGGTAAGCTGTAAAACAAGAGCTAGAACAAGGCAAGTAAACTGATCATGGCATGTACAAGAAGTCAAAAATCATATATCTAGGTGTGTGAATACTAGCTACAACATGTGGCCGGCTTGGGTCTTGCACAAGGTCTACTGGCCTGGTTAATCATACGTGAAGTGTATGATTAACACTCACAAGGTCTACAAGAGTAACAAGGTGGATAATGACCACACATCTACACTAATACTCTCCGTCTCCGACTGGTAGAGTGGATCCAAACAAGACACGTCACGACGCAGGATTCTACGAGAAGGGAGCAAGTTTCCTCGAGAATCGATGTCCATGTACTGCACAAGAACTACAAGGGGGCTTACACAAGACATACCAAGACAACAAGGAATAACACCTCATGTCGGGATCCATGAATACCAACCCGTGTGACCAATGTGTCGAGAACAAGCATATCTACACTAATTACATGGATTATATCAATCAGCATAAATTAGAAAAGTGTCAGAGAATGTACTCGCCTGTAATATGGTATGATATGTCAACCGGAGCAAATGCAGCGTCTCGAGGACCTATAGAGAACAAGACGTATCAATACTATGTTTAGGAAGTAAAGTCAAATCAATTTAAACCCTATTTAGGTCATTCTAGGTCAAGACACATCAAACTAGGTTGTACGGGGTCAAACTAAGTCATATTAGGTCTAGCTAGGTCAAACTGGGTCAATGCAAGTCAAACGAAATCAATCGGGATCGATTTGAGTCAACAGTTGACTTTTTGGTCAATCGATCAACTCTGGTCAACTGTGATCAACTGTGGTCAACCCTAGGTCAACTCTAGGTCACTGGTGACTAACAGTTGACTTTCGGTCAACTACACAAGTCTAATGGAATTTGGAACTAAATTGGGTAAAGTGTTGACCCATAGTTGACTTTTGGCCTAAACAGTCAACCGGGGTCAACCGGGGTCAAGACTAGGTCTAGACGGCTATTTCTACCCATTACCAATCTCTACAACCAATGTCCAAGTCCATCTTGGACTTCGAAACTCATTTCTTGGCCATAGGCCAAATTCCTATTTTACCCTTAAAAAGGGCAAAAATCTAACTTCGGCGATTAGCTAGTTAGCCTATCTACGCTTGATATTTCGACCCGATCTCCCTAGGGTAGTATGATACTAGCCTATACATATAATATCTACCAAAATACCTAGGTAACGTGGACATTCGGTCCATGATACGGCCCATTGTCAAAATCTTGAATATTTCAAGATACGTACCGATACGGCGCGATACCGGCGCCCTACGACTCCGATTCCCACTTGGGAGCCTACCCGCAAAATCTAAATCATGTATTCTTGCCCCACGCCAAGTTTCAACTCAATCTGATACTCCGAGCTCCGTTTCGCCCTCTAACTCGGTTTTCCTCTTTTTCTATTCTAGCTTTCTTCCTATTCTTCTAATTTCTTCCAATCTTTCCTCTCAACCTCTAATTCTTTTCTAACTTCTCATTCCATAATCTTCTTTTACTCTTCTCTACGATTCTAACCATATATAATACATATATATATATGTATATATATACATATATGTATAGGTGAAAAAGGGGGGTTAAATAGGCTTAAAGGCTAATGGGGGGGTTTGCTGCTGTCACAGCAGCTCCATAGCAGCTGCTGCTGCTATGGCTGCTCTTCTTCCTCTTTTTCATCTCCTCCTCTCTTCTATATATATATACTTCATATATATATATATATATATATATATATATATATATATATATATATATATATATATATATATATATTATATATATATATATATATATATATATATATATATCTAGATACCTATCTAGATATCTATCTTCATATATATATACATATATCCATACATCTATCTATATATAAAAACTCACTAACCCACACATATCAAAACCTATATGTAAATACATACACACACACACTCATCAATATATATATATATATATATATATATATATATATATATATATATATATATATATATATATATATATATATATATATATATATATATATATAAATACATACACACATATGTCTATATATATACATACACACAAACACTCTCTCTACCACACTAACACACACAAGAACACTCTCACACAACACCTCCCTCATGACAACACCACCACCACTCTCATCCCTCTACACACACACAAATTTAAATATAAATATATAATACATCCACATAAATATATATACATACATATATATATATATATATATACCATTTAATATATATATATAACCCCTAATAATTTTCTTAACCTAGATTTCTAGGGAACCCTATAAAAATTAGGGGCAAATGGTGGAGAATCTCCCCCTCTACAATAATGGTGAAGACAATAAATGGAAAGGAGTAATAAATAAGGAATTAATGACATACCTAAGCTTAGGTTTCCTTGGAGGAAAGAAAGGAACTTGGGAAGAAGAAGAAGTTTGGAGAGAGAGAGAGTTTGACTTTGTGAAAAAGAAGGGGTGGAAGCCTCTTGTGGCCGGCCAAGTGTGGGGGAGGGGGGTTAGTGGGTTTGGGTTGGGGATCCAATAAGCCTTAAACCCAATAGACTTAGTTTGGGTTCGGTTTGGTTCGGTTTGTTTCTAATGAACTAATTAAGCTCTAAAATGACTAATTAAGCCATGAAAAATAGGATTTAAGATTTCTAACCTAATTTGGATGATATGTGGGCTAAGCCCAGTTAGTATGTGGGTCCCACTAGGGTCCAGGCTACCCGGGTCTCCAATTTGAGTCCGAATTGGATAAAATCCAAACCAACCCAATAAATCCCAAAAAATCACATAAAATAAATAAAAATTCCTAAAAATTATAAAACTTGAAAAAATGACAAAAATATCCCTAATTTGAAAACTGGGGGTGACAAATCTACCCTCCTTAAAAAAATTTGTCCTCGAAATTCAAACGGTCGTACTCTTCTCTAGGTCAAGCACCCCACAATCAAAGTCTACTAAATTTTATCCTAAGTTATATAACATGTAACCAGGAAATCAGAACACATGCATGATTTTAAATCTCTACAGTACCATGTTATTGCAGTCTTCATTGGGATTTCTATTTAATCTAGCATGATCATCACATATGCAACTAAAGGTACTAAGAAAGCAATCATCAATCAATGGACGGAAGGAACAGGTAAAAGAAAGAGCAAGACCCTACCTCCTAGTCCAATGCGTGCAGGATCCTCAACTGCCATCGCAAAAGCCCTGTCCTGGCGGGGTATATCCCGCTGTTGGTGGAGGGCGTGATGCGGTGCCATAGGTGGCCTACCCTGTGCTCCCTGAGCTGCTACCGCTCCACAGGCTACCCTGCGAGGGTTCGCAGGACAATCTCTCAACTGATGTCCAGCCTCCCCGCAGTAGAGGCACAAACCCAGCCTCTTCCGGCAAACCTCCCAGACGTGACCAGGTCTCCTATAGAAGTGGCAAGGAGCCCCATGCTGAGCCTGTCTCGGCTGAGTGTGCTGCACCTGCTGAACCGGTGCTCTGGTCTGATGCTGGAAAGGCTGATGCTGAAGCTGAGGGCGCTTAGCAGCCTCTGCGCTGCTACTGGCCTCCGAAAACAAATCTCGATCTCTCTTCGGCTTCAAGCCCCACTCCCGCTCTACCTTGCGGGCCTCCGCATAAACCTCTGCATATGTCGCATAGAAGGAAGGGATCAGGATCTTGATATCCCATGTCAATCCCTCCCGAAAGCGCTCCGCTCGGATCACCGGGTCACTCACCATGTACTCGGCGTATCGGCTCAGTCGGCCGAACTCCGCCGCATACTCCTCTACGGTCATACCGCCCTGCTGCAGGTTCTGGAACTGCCGCACGAGGCCGATCTTGTCCGTGGGAGAAAAGAACTTCTCTCTGAACAGGGCCCGAGACTCAGCCCAAGTATGGCCCTCTCCTGCAAGAGCCGGCTCGTTCCGGAACCATGTCCGGGCAATATCTAACAACTGCAACCCAGCCGCCTCGACCTTCAGGTCGTCTGCCAGGCGGCAGGCCCTCATCTGTCGCTCGATATCCTCGAGCCAGTCATCAGCATAAATAATGCCTACAGTCCCCTTGAAATCCCTCGGACCAAGCTTCTTGAAAGCCTGGATATCCCCTATCTTCGGCTGATGCTGCTGCTGAACCTCCCTCTGTGGAGCCCCACGCTCCACTGCCGCCATAGCCAATCTGTGTGCATCCTCCATGCCCTGGCGTATGGCCTCTGTCTGCCTCAACTGAGCCTCGTGCTGGGCCCGCTGGGACTCCAGCACCTGGTGAAAGAACGCTAGCATCTGCCCCATGTCTGTGGGCAGAGAAGGCAATGGAGGAATAGCTCCCATCATCACCGGAGGAGTCCCCTGCTGAGGAGGAAGAACGCCCCCGGCAGCTCCCGCTGTAGCCCCTGGCACTACGGGAAGAGCACCCGCAATGGCTCCAGGGACGGTCATCGAGGTAGCTGGAGGAGTACCTCCGAGAGCCCCAACAGAAGTCCCATCAGCCGGGGAAGTGACCGGAGCCTGTCCGCCAGAGGTGGCAGACCTCTCCGTCTCCCCGTGCTCCTCGCCAGGAGAATGAGTCATAACTATCCTGGAGACAAATTGAAATAAAGATATCAATATGGCACATGAAGGCAATATCAAGGGAGGACAGCTAGAATGCAGTAAATCGATATCAAAGACGGTAAGCAAGATAAGCAAGGAAAGATCCTACTGTGATTGAGCACTCTTAGCCTATAGCCTATCCTAGATACGTACCGCAGGCTCGTAATAGCACTCTAAGTCGAGCGCCACTACGACATCGCACTAATTGCGACTTCAGGACCTGCGTGGGCCACCACTAAAACGTGTCACGACCTGTACCCGCTAAAAGGGCACGTGATGCGACAACGCCCAGCCCTTACCGAAAAAATCGGCGTGGAACGCTGTAGATTTTTCTACTTCTAAACAGTTTATATATATATAACAAAAACCTGTCGAGAATATGGTCAACTCCGAACGGAGGACAAGCAATGAATATATATACGAGTACTCAATCACGACTCTAAGATAACAAAGTAAAGACTGAAATAAAAAGACAACAAGACGATAAAATAATATATAACCTGTCAAGTCCAACACAAGAATATATACAGTCCAAGTCTCTAATATAGTCCATAATAATAACAGTCTCAAAAGTAGCTGGAGACAATGTCCAGTACAAAAGACCTACTCTAACTAAGTAATAGGTAGGGTCTCGTCAGGCGGAGCTAAGCCCTGCTGGACCAAAGTCTCCAAGTCTATGCCCACTACGTCATCCGGACCGTAGTAGGTACTGTAGTCTCCCTCATCTGCATCTGTAATATTTTCAACATATCCTGTCAGGATGGAACGAGTACAATCTACTAACAACAGTTCACAAGATATGACAAAAGCTATAAGATAGTAAATAGAGAGTGTATACAAGAAAATCATAGAATGTACATGTGAGTAACATGGCAAGGTAAGCTATAAAATAAGAGCTAGAACAAGGCAAGTAAACTGATCATGGCATGTACAAGAAGTCAAGAATCATATATCTAGGTGTGTGAATACTAGCTACAACATGTGGCCGGCTTGGGTCTTGCACAAGGTCTACTGGCCTGGTTAATCATACGTGAAGTGTATGATTAACACTCACAAGGTCTACAAGAGTAACAAGGTGGATAATGACCACACATCTACACTAATACTCCCCGTCCCCGACTGGTAGAGTGGATCCAAACAAGACACATCACGACGTAGGATTCTACGAGAAGGGAGCAAGTCTCCTCGAGAATCGGCGTCCATGTACTGCACAAGAACTACAAGGGGGCTTGCACAAGACATACCAAGACAATAAGGAATAACACCTCATGTCGGGATCCATGAATACCAACCCGTGTGACCAATGTGTCGAGAACAAGCATATCTACACTAATTACATGGATTATATCAATCAGCATAAATTGAAAAAGTGTCAGAGAATGTACTCGCCTGTAATATGGTATGATATGTCAACCGGAGCAAATGCAGCGTCTCGAGGACCTATAGAGAACAAGACGTATCAATACTATGTTTAGGAAGTAAAGTCAAATTAATTTAAACCCTATTTAGGTCATTCTAGGTCAAGACACATCAAACTAGGTTGTACGGGGTCAAACTAAGTCATATTAGGTCTAGCTAGGTCAAACTGGGTCAATACAAGTCAAACGGAATCAATCGGGATCGATTTGAGTCAACAGTTGACTTTTTGGTCAACCGGTTAACTCTGGTCAACCGTGGTCAACTGTGGTCAACTCTAGGTCACTGGTGACTAACAGTTGACTTTCGGTCAACTGCACAAGTCTAATGGAATTTGGGACTAAATTGGGTAAAGTGTTGACCCATAGTTGACTTTTGGCCTAAACAGTAAACCGTGGTCAACCGGGGTCAAGACTAGGTCTAGACGGCTATTTCTACCCATTACCAACCTCTACAACCTATATCCAAGTCCATCTTGGACTTCGAAACTCATTTCTTGGCCATAGGCCAAATTCCTATTTTACCCTTAAAAAGGGCAAAAATCCAACTTCGGCGATTAGCTAGTTAGCCTATCTACGCTTGATATTTCGACCCGATCTCCCTAGGGTAGTATGATACTAGCCTATACATATAATATCTACCAAAATACCTAGGTAACGTGGACATTCGGTCCATGATACGGCCCGTTGTCAAAATCTTGAATATTTCAAGATACGCACCGATACGGCGCGATACCGGCGCCCTACGACTCCGATTCCCACTCGGGAGCCTACCCGCAAAATCTAAATCACATATTCTTGCCCCACGCCAAGTTTCAACTCAATCCGATACTCCGAGCTCCGTTTCGCCCTCTAACTCGGTTTTCCTCTTTTTCTATTCTAGCTTTCTTCCTATTCTTCTAACTTCTTCCAATCTTTCCTCTTAACCTCTAATTCTTTTCTAACTTCTCATTCCATAATCTTCTTCTACTCTTCTCTACGATTCTAACCATATATAATACATATATATATATATATATATATATATATATATATATATATATCTATATATATACATATATGTATAGGTGAAAAGGGGGGGTTAAATAGGCTTAAAGGCTAATGGGGGGGTTTTGCTGCTGTCACAGCAGCTCCATAGCAGCTGCTGCTGCTGCTATGGCTGCTCTTCTTCCTCTTTTTCATCTCCTCCTCTCTTCTATATATATATACTTCATATATATATATATATATATATATATATATATATATATATATATATATATATATATATATATATATATATATATATATATATATAGATACCTATCTAGATATCTATCTTCATATATATATACATATATCCATACATCTATCTATATATAAAAACTCACTAACCCACACATATCTATACCTATATGTAAATACATACACACACACACACACTCATCAATATATATATATAAATACATACACACATATGTCTATATATAAATATATAATACATCCACATATATATATATATATTTTTTTTTTTTTACATCCACATATATATATATATATATATATATATATATATATATATATATATATATATATATATATATATATATATATATATATATATATATATATATATATATATATATACCATTTAATATATATATATAACCCCTAATAATTTCCTTAACCTAGATTTCTAGGGAACCCTATGAAAATTAGGGGAAAATGGTGGAGAATCTCCCCCTCTACAATAATGGTGAAGACAATAAATGGAAAGGAGTAATAAATAAGGAATTAATGACATACCTAAGCTTAGGTTTCCTTGGAGGAAAGAAAGGAACTTGGGAAGGAGAAGAAGTTTGGAGAGAGAGAGAGTTTGACTTTGTGAAAAAGAAGGGGGGGGGGGAAGCCTCTTGTGGCCGGCCAAGTGTGGGGGAGGGGGGTTAGTGGGTTTGGGTTGGGGATCCAATAAGCCTTAAACCCAATAGACTTAGTTTGGGTTCGGTTTGGTTCGGTTTGTTTCTAATGAACTAATTAAGCTCTAAAATGACTAATTAAGCCATGAAAAATAGGATTTAAGATTTCTAACCTAATTTGGATGATATGTGGGCTAAGCCCAGCTAGTATGTGGGTCCCACTAGGGTCCAGGCTACCCGGGTCTCCAATTTGAGTCCGAATTAGATAAAATCCAAACCAACCCAAATAAATCCCAAAAAATCACATAAAATAAATAAAAATTCCTAAAAATTATAAAACTTGAAAAAATGACAAAAATACCCCTAATTTGAAAACTGGGGGTGACAGTTCCGGACTAAGTACTTCGATGCGGTGGCTCGGTACGATCTATAGACCAAGTTCACCAATTTGAAGCAGATGGGCCGGACGGTCGATGGGTATGCGACCGAGTTTTCTAGGCTTAGTCGGTTTGCTCCCACCTTGGTGGCGACCGAGTTCGATAGAGCCCAACAATTTCAGCAGGGACTTCACCTAGAGATTTTGCTGGCAGTGGAGCAGTTTGAGCATTAGACTTTTGATGCGGTATTGAGGGCAACGAGGAGGCATGAGTATACCGCCCAGAGGATAGTGGATAGGACCGGAGGTCGAAAGCGATCTCACGGCCAGATGAATCAGTCGTCAGCCCCAGCCCTGGCAGCTAGGGCTTTGACCATTGGAGCTCCGAGAAGGACAGCTTCAGTTACGTCGTTTCAACATTCAACCCCGACGTATCCTCAGCAGCAGAAGCAGTCTTCCTCCATGGGCTGCTCCTATTGTGGGAAGCCTGGGCATGTTGTTTCAGAGTGTCGTAAGGATCGAGGATTGTGTTTGCTTTGTGGAGCGCCGGACCACAAGGTAGGGTCCTGTCCGTTCAGGACTGACTCATCACCAGCCAGGACCAGTTCATCAGTTAGGGGACCAGCCCCAGTACCAGTCCAACAGCAGTTTCTATCCCCGAGGCCATTGCCGATGCAGACCCAAGCTTTTCAGCAGCAAAGGCCTCAGCAGTATGCCCAGGCGTAAGTTCAGAATAGGCAGCAAGGATTCCAACAGAGAGGGCCGACACCCAGAGGACATGGTCAAGTGTTGGCTTTGACCATGGAAGAAGAAGGAGTGGCACCAGGTGAGGTAGAGGCAGGTACTATTCTCGTCAACACTTTTTTGGCTTCAGTGTTATTTGACTCTGGTGCATCGTATTCATTTATGTATGCACGATTCGCGACACGGATAGGACTGGAGCCCGAGTTATTATCAGTAAGGCTCAATATACTTACTGGTAATGGTCTTGTGGGAGTAGATAGAGTGTTTTTCTCGTGTCGAATCGTGGTTAGTGGTAGAGAGTTTTCCGCTAGGCTGATAGAATTCCCGATGGCCAATTATGATATGGTCTTAGGGATGGATTGGTTGAGAGACCAGTATGCTAGGATAGACTGCCATATTGGCAGAGTTATTTTTAGCATTCCAGGCGAGCCAAAATTTTCCTTTTCTCGAGGCAAAGTTGAACCTTCTCCTCCATTATTACGGATGGCCGTAACAGCAATTCAGTTACCCCGGGTAGTCGAGGAATTTCTAGATGTTTTCTCGGAAGAGCTTCCAGGAATGCCGCCAGAGCGAGAGATCGAGTTTACTATAGACTTGATTCCCGGGACAGCACCAGTGTCAAAGAGAGTCTACAGGATGGCGCCGTCAAAATTGGAGATATTGTACAAGATGATCGAAGAACTCCGGACCAAGGGATTCATTCGTGCAAGTGGATTGCCTTGGGGAGCTCCGATGCTTCTTGTAAAAAAGAAGGATGGTACGTCCAGATTATGTGTTGACTATCGTACCTTGAACTCAGTGACAATCAAGAACAGATATCCTCTCCCAAGGACAGATGACTTGTTTGATCAACTCAGAGGAGCGACAGTATTCTCGAAGATTGATTTGCGGTCAGGATACTACCAGATCAGAGTCAGAGAGCAGGACATCCCGAAGACAGCTTTCAGATCTAGATATAGGCATTGGGAGTTCCTTGTTATGCCCTTTGGAGCAACCAATGCGCTGGCTGTATTCATGGACCTCATAAATCGTATCTTCATGCCTTATTTGGATCAGTTCGTGATCGTGTTCATAGACGATATCCTGGTCTATAGCAAGAGTGAAGCGGAGCATGAGAAGCATCTCAGAGTTGTCCTCCAGATTCTCTGAGAGCACCAGTTGTATGCCAAGTTCAGTAAATGCGAGTTCTGGCTCGATCGTATTTCATACTTGGGTCATATCATCACCAGAGGGGGAGTTGAAGTGGATCTCCGGAAGATCGTGGCTATCAAAACATGGCCAGTGCCCAACACAGTTGCAGAAGTTCACAGTTTTCTTGGATTGGCCGGCTACTACTGGCAATTTGTTTCGGACTTTGCTCGAATTTCAGCACCACTGACGCAGTTAACCCGCAAGGATGTGCAGTTTGCTTGGACCGTAGAATGTCAGAAATCTTTTGAGAAGCTGAAGCGAGGTTTGATGACGGCACCCACACGCTTCCAGATGGGATCGGAGGATTTTCAGTGTACTGTGATGCTTCAGGCAGAGGATTAGGTTGTGTTTTGATACAGCATGGGAAGGTAATAGCTTATGCGTCACGACAACTTTGTGGTCATGAGAGAAATTTCCTGACCTACGACTTGGAACTGGCAGCAGTAGTGTTTGCACTCAAGCTTTGGAGACACTACTTGTATGGAGATAGGGTGGAGATTTTCACCGACCACAAGAGTCTGAAGTATGTGTTCACCCAGAAGGACCTTAACATGCGTCAGAAAAGATGGCTAGAGCTGCTTGTGGATTATGATGTCAACCTGCAGTATCATCCTGGGAAGGCCAACGTTGTTGCAGATGCATTGAGCAGGAGAGCCGGAATTTATTTTCTGACAGCGCAACTCGAGTTGTTAGTAGATCTTCAGAAGATGGGTATAAAAGTTGTCCTTCCTACCAATGTGGCATTGATGGCCAGCATGGAAGTTCAGTCCAGTATAGTTGATAGGATCAAGATAGCTCAGTCCTCTGATTCTAAGCTTCAGCGACTTAGAGCAGAATGTGAAGCAGGACGACGACCAGAATTATGCATTCATAAAGATGGTACACTTCGACATGGTAAGCGTCTTTGTGTACCCAATGGAGATATCAGATGGGAGGTCATGGCGGAAGCTCACAGTTCTCAGTATTCAATTCATCCCGGTGGCACAAAGATATACCGTGATATCCGTCAGCACTTTTGGTGGAATGGCATGAAGAGGAAGATAGCTCCGTTTGTCTCTCGGTGTTTGGTTTGCCAACAAGTCAAGGCTGAACATCAGAGGCCAGCTGGACTTCTTTAGCCCTTGCCAATTCCAGAATGGAAGTGGGAGCATATAACCATAGATTTCGTGACTGGATTACCTAGATCCCTAGCTGGTAGAGATACTATTTGAGTTATAGTTGACATGCTCACGAAGGTGGCTCACTTTCTCCCATTCAGAGTTGGTCAGTCGACAGCTCAGCTAGCAGAGATATATCTTCGGCAAATAGTCAGACTTCACGGAGTACCAGTCAGTATCATCTCGGACAGAGATTCAAGATTTATGTCGCACTTTTGGCGTAGCTTGCAAGAGAGTTTGGGAACTCACCTCCAGTTCAGTTCAGTTTATCACCCGCAGACAGATGGTCAGTCGGAACGCACGATCTAGACTCTTCAGGATATATTGAGATCTTGTACACTCAACTTAGGTGGTTCATAGGAAGATCACCTGCACCTGGTGGAGTTTTCGTACAACAATAGTTTTCAAGCTAGTATCCAGATGGCACCGTTCGAGGCACTGTATAGAAGGAAGTGTAGATCCCCACTAGCCTGGGATGATGTTGGAGAGAGGCAGATGCTTGGTCCAGAGATGATCGCTTAGACATTTGAGGTGGTCAGGAGAGTCAGAGATCATCTTCGCGTTGCACAAGATCGTCAGCGCCATTGGACCGATTCTCATCTGCGATCCCTTGAATTTTCTGTCGACGACCATGTATTCCTGAGGATCTCGCCTAACCATGGCGTCATTCATTTTGGCATACGGAAAAAGCTTAGTCCTAGGTATATAGGGCCGTTCGATATCCTGGAGCGAGTAGAAGATGTGTCCTATCGTCTCGCTCTTCCGTCGTCTCTGAGTAAGGTGCATGACGTGTTCCATGTATCCCAACTACGACGGTATATCCCAGACCCGAGTCATATCCTGGATCATTCAGAACTGGTTGTTGGTACCAACCTTTCGTATGAGGAGAGGCCCGTATCCATATTGGACCAAAGAAAGAAGATACTCAAGAACAAGACTATCAAGTTAGTCCGTGTTGCTTGGGGTCATCACTCTTTGGGAGAGTCAACGTGGGAGCGTGAGGATGATATCCAATCGCGATATCCTGACCTGTTTGACTCGTGAGGTATAATATCTTTCTTATGCCTCATGCCTTCGATTCCCTGCTTGCATGAATAATTGCTTAATTGCTTGACTAGTACAGCTTGCCTGTGAGTAGTAATGCTTGTCCTTGCATCTCTAGCCACTTGATTAAATTCTGAGGACGGAATTCTTTTAAGGCGGGTAGAGTTGTAAAGACCATTGTTCGTATTACGTATTTTGGTATACGTGTACGTATTTAGACCCGTATTGCATGTCTTCCTGCTCGATTTATTTTGGCATTTCATTGATTGGTTTATCTTGGTTCGGTTTAGTTTGTTTGGCTTGGTTCGGTTTTGTTGTGAACCCACCCTACCTACCACCACCTTCATTAAATATCCTACCAAATATTTCTCTCTCCTCATTAACTCTTCTTCTTCTCTACCATTATCTCTCCACCAACCTGAGAGTGGAAGGTTTAGGCAAGTGCATCTTGCTTCATGGAGAAAATCTATTTTATTGTTCCATTGTCTTCCTCATGTGTTTCTAACCCACTTTAGTACTTAGCATTTTTCATTTCTATGGTTAAATTCTTGTAAATCTAGCCTTGTGGTATTTCGGTTTTCAGGAGTTTTGATCTATCAAACTTGTATATTTTTGCTAGTTGATGGTTCCATGTTGTAGAGAATTTTATTTTACCTGAATTTGACCTACGAAATTTTGCTGAGCCGCATGAGCATTAATTGTCCTGGCCGCATGGCCATTTATTAAATGAACCGCATGGCCTTTGTACATTTTAATTACATTGGCAAGCATGCACATTCTAATGCATTAGCAAGCATTAATTGCATGCATACGTCAAGCACTTGGCCACTTGGCCGCATGTACCAGCACTTGGCCGCATACAAATGCCAAAGTCAGCCGCATGATTATTAATGCATTATTTAATACATGTGCTGATAAGCTTTCTTGCATACTAGTATTAATGCATGTGTTCTTTAAATGCATGATTTAATGCGTGGGTTAGTAAGCTCTACTTGCATGCACACGTACAGTAGCTAGCCGCATAGGCATTATATATTTTAATGCAGATTAGAATACATTCAGCCGCATAGGCATTATATATTTTAATGCATATTAGAATGCATTCAGCTGCATAGGCATTATGTTTTAATGCATATTAGAATGCATTCAGCCGCATGCCATTGTAATGCATATTTGAATGCACATTCAAATGCATTCACAGCCGCATGCCATTTTAATGCATTCTCTAATACATTTCTCTAATGCATTATAATGCATTCTCTAAAGCATTAATGCATTCTCTGATGCATATTAATGCATATTCTAATGCATTCCTCAATGCATTCTTTAATGCAATTGCTAGATACATGCATGTATACGTACATAGCTTAATGCATGGAATTGCATGCATGCATTTTGTTTCATGCATTATTTAATACATTTTGTTAGATGCATAATAATGCATGTGTTAGCATTTTGCTTACAACTTGGCCGCATTAAGCATTTTTGCTTGCAACTTGGCCGCATAACATCAGCTTGTATTTAATACATTAAGAATAGTGAGCCGCATATGGCCATAATTTTGTTGGCCGTATAAGCCTATGCATATTTTAGTGTTATAGCCGCTTTAAATTGCATGACGTTAGCGAGCATTAATTGCATGCATAGCAAGCAGGTGCTTGCTTGCATTAAATCGCATGGCCTTAGCATTAATTGCTGGCCGCATACAAATGCCAATAGTGAGCCGCATATGGGAACGAAGTCAGCCGCATGCATATTAATGCATTATACTAATGCATGCAAGCATACATTTAATATATATTAATATATTAATATAATGTATATTAATGTAATGTATATTAATATAATGTATATTAATATATATTAATATATTAATATAATACATTATATTAATATAATGTATTTAATGTATTAATGCATTATTTAATGCATTATATTAATGTATTAAATGTATTTGCATGCAAGCATGCATGCTTATATATTTTGCTCAGCCGCATATGGCCAAGTGACTGTTGGCCGCATGAAAATTTTCCCGAGCCGCATGAGTCCCCCCACAGTCCTTGTCCCTTCTAATATTTAATTACTAAATGTGTGCTTGTGCCAAATTAATTGTTCTCTGACACGATGGTGACCCATTGTGGCGCACTTTTGACATGATGTGATAGTGGCCCGACGTGACATACTTTTGACAGTGAACGTGACATGATATATATATTTTGAAGGCTGTTGCGACGGCTAGCATATCATGACAAGATTGGATGGCCTGGACACCGTGGATGATTGTGTTTGTACAATTAAACCGGTAATGTTTGTTTCATGTCTAGGACAGGGATCCCTGAGTTCCACGGTCAGGGGTACCAGCTGTAAATGGCTAAGGCTAATGACTAGAATAATTCAGTAGTCATGAGAGATTTCTTCAGTTACAGGCGATCCCGTTATCCCGGCCACCATTGTTGGACTTGCAGCGCCTGCCGTCGAGTAGGGCACAAGTCTAGATTCACTGATATATGAAAAAGATCGAGGCACTGCTTAATGAACCCAAGTCGCCTGGATAACTTGGATTAGCTGCAGGGCTTGTGGCTGGAGGAACATCTCACTGCATGTTTGTGATAACCCTAGTTAGCTAATGTAGAAAGTCGTAGTCACTGATTGGCCGGGAGCGATTGTATGGTGTAGTTTCAGTGCTCGATTATTGCAAGCTTGATCGCATGATTGTCACTTTAACAATAAAGATCAGGGGCTAAGTTCTGTTCAGGCGAAGGGTTACAACCCCGGTCCTTGTTTGGTTTAAGGGTTGTAACCTGGCTCCCGGAGCAGTTCTGAGTCCTCTCTTCGTTTATTGTATTATTGTACCCCACGTCACGCATGTAATGTTTTACCTTACCAACAAGATTTGGAGATGGAGTTCTATTCAGGTGAAGGGTTACAACATCGGTCCTTGTTTGGTTTAAGGGTTGTGACCTGGCTACTTGAATGGTTCCCTCGTACTCCATTATGACTGTTGTTATTCTTTTACTTCAAGTTTTTTAACTGCTTTAATATATTTTCTGATGTGCTGGTTTTAGTTCTTAAGTGAAGCCTCCTTTGTGGCACTTGCTCTTTCTGGGATCTGACCCAGCTGGTTTTGTGTGGCCAGATTTCTTAGCAGCTTCAGAGGATCTACCGACCTTCCAGCCCGATGGTGACCACCGTGCGTAACCAGGGCAACGAGTGGGTTTATTTTTGGCTCTCCCACTCTATTGTAAAATTCTCATTTTGAGGCGTTTAGCCGGCGAGCACATGTTAGCTCATATTGCATACCTTATTATTGTCTGCCTACGGGCTGTAACATGATTGACAGATCCTAGGGTTGATTATGTATGACTAAACTCTTGCTTGTCTTCACATTTTGTAACGACTAGCTTCATGATCAGCTGGATATGTAATGTTTGGGACGCCTTACTATTGTATATTTGGTGATCTTACAACTTGTAACTTTACTTGCTTGCGTTGAGATTGAGACAATTAGGCTTGTTATTGACCATTGGAGACTGTTGGATTGTAGTTAAACCCTCATATATCTAGACAGCTGACCGTATAGTGGGGTGGATTCTATTTCATTATACGTAGCTGGCTATGTATGCCCCCGCTCTCCAGTATTCTGGTTCTGGGGCGTTACACGTCTAGCGCCACCAACCTTTTTTCCTCTCAACTTAAACAATCATGGTGAGTGACTAGACCCTTCTCCCCTTTGACCCTCTTGTTCTCCAATCAATTGACAGAATGTTAGTTGATGAAGCAAGGACGGGAATGATTATTTTCAATGAACTGTTGCACAATTTCTCACCTACACTATAGAAATGTTATGCCATGAAACTGATACATGCTTGCTTATGTTACTTGCTATAAAACTGTGTTAACCAATGATTAAATCAAGAAAATAAATGTTGTAATGATAAGGCGAAACACGATGAAATTAGTTAAGATTATTATGTTAGACCATGCTTGAGTACTTAGTGTTAGTCTAGCACGGTCATGGACAACTTGTGCACAAGGGCGATGTTTCTTCGGACGGTATTCCGGGGCCACGGGACCGACGTTGAATGGGTCACCGTCAAAACCAAGCTATAAGTTCAGGATGGCTTGTCATGTCAGTGACCTCCACAAATATGCACTAGTTAGCTTATGTTATTCAATATGACGAGGAAGAACATGGTAAGTTTTACACATCAACGACACGCTCTGTGGTGGATAAGTTCCAACGTAGTTTATATCATTATGCCTATGCAATGTTATAATTGACTAGAAAAATTATTCTCCCATATCGAAGGTGCCTATTTGTAGGACTCTTATGATAATCTAATATTAATAAAAGATTTCTAATTCTAATCAAATAAAGAATTTTTTTAATCCTAATTAAATAAAGTTAAAATCCTAATCAAATGAAGATAAAACCTATCCTAATAAAAGATAGAGTAAAAATAAGATCCTAAAAGAAATAAAATTTTTATCAACTATATAAAAAAAGATAAAGCAAAAAAAAAATCCTAAAAGGATTCGGAGTTGGAATATATGCTACATTGGGGAAGAACATGGTAAGTTTTATACATCAATGGCACGCTCTGCCGTGGACAAGTTCCAACGTAGTTTATATCATTATGCATATGAAATGTTATACGCAAATCAACTAAGATGTCTAGAAAGACTATTAAATATATTGCATGCTTCACATAACTTCTTGAAACAAATGAGAGTATGGAATTTAAGCAGTCGTCCACTAATATACGACAATGTACTGATTCTCGCTCTCCATAGGTGCCATGAACCAGGAAAACATGACAAGAAACTGAAGGCGACACTAGTTCATTCTGAAGTCTAGCATGTGCAAGCGAAGACTTGATCAAATCCATCTGAAGAGCCCTGCATTAGTCCAAGCGAAAATGACTCAACTCTCCCCTATCAAGGTATTTTATAAGTTTTAGTTGTATATCGGGGATGTAATGTATGACGACTATCTCATCATTGTTCATTTGAAGTCAAGTTGTAAGTTCGCACGGCACCTTTTGTAATCGAGTCTGTAATATGGTATTCATTATTAATAAATCAAAACTTTACTTCTATATAAGTGTTTAATATTCTCTGTATACTCTTTAGTTGTTGTGTTTCAGAAAACCCTATGATTCTGCCTTGTGTGAGCTAAACTTAGGCTCGTACGACATCACGTCCGGAGGACGACTATTGATTCTACGAACCCGGGACGGAACAAGATAGTCCTGGTCGTTCCTCCCCCCCCCCCCCAAAAAAAAGCTTTCTACCACACTAGATATAATCCTTATGTATACTTGTACCATGGGTCATGTGTCGGACCAGGCCCGTCCTGGCCCGGCTCGATCCGACCCGAAGTCCACCATGTCGTGGGTCATGTGTTGGACTGGACTCAAATTTTTACCCTTAGGGCAACCCTATCACTCTCGTTTCCCGTTATACGCATTTCCAGTATACGTGTACGAATTTCTGACATTTGTCCGGTGGCCCGTATTTTGACTTGTCTTGTTTAGCCTTGTCTTGGCTTAATCTTGCCTTGGTTTAATTCGGTTTGGTTCAACTTGGCTTGGATTGACATGGTTTGTTTTGATTTGAGATGAGAAGGGTTTGTTTAAAAATCAACTCCTCTCTCTCCTCCATTATTTCTCATTAACTCTTCTTCTTCTCTACTACTCCTCCCACCTACCAAGCTCTAGGCAAGTGCAACTTGCTTCATGATGGATCCCAAGTTTCTTTGTTCCATTCTCTTCTTTACTTGATTTTAAGCCTCTTTAGAAGTTGGCATTTTTTGTTTTGTTGGATACATTTTGTAGATCAAAGTTTTGATCTTTTCTTATTTTTCTTGGTTTGGATCTACCAAAACTTGGTATTTTCGAAAACTAATTACTCTATATTGTAGGAAATCTCGTTCTATCCAGTTTAGACCCTTGGAAGTCCCGATTCCGACTTGTTTTGAGAAAGTTATGGCATTTTGAAGCCATGGGTTCCTTGAGCAACTCTCGGTCTGTTGGAGAAGATGAGCAGACGTGCGTGCGCCAATTGGCGTCATGCCATCTCATTCGTGCGTGCACTCTTAGCGTCGCGCCTATCCGTATGCGCCACTCGGTGTCGTGCCTATCCGTGCGCACCATATGGTGCCGCACCTATCAGTGCGCGCCACTTGGTGCCGCACCTATCCGTGCGCGCCACTTGGTGCTGTGCTATCTCTCAGTGCGCGCCACTTGGCCTGGTGCCACCCAGCCCTACTTGGCGCCCCGCGCCACCTGTTACTCTTACTTGACTAGGTGCCACCTGTCACCTCCCTAGCGCCACTTGCTAGGCGCCACCGGTCACCTCCCTGGCGCCACTTGTCACCTTCCTGGCGCCACCTGACCAGCGTGACTTGCTAGGCATCATCTGTCACCACCCTGACGCCACTTGACTAGGTGCCACCTAGCACCTTCCTGGCCCACTTGACCAGTGCTACTTGCTAAGCGCTACCTATCTCCTTCCTGGCGCCACTTGACTAGGTGCCACCTGTCACCTTCCTGGCACCACCAGACCAGCGCCACTTGGTTGCCTTGATACCCCCTTGACCTTACCCCCATGCATGTTCTCCTAGTTCTTGTTGTAAATGCTTGTGATCTTGCACGTGTCTTGTACTTGGCCTAACTTGTGACGACCCTACTTGATAACTTGTTGAGCATAAGTATGACTTGCTAGTATTGATCTTGACTTGAGCATAATAACATGACCCCGTCTCGACATGACATGATAGTAGCCCGTCGAGGCGCACTCTTGACAAGTAACAAGTAAACTTGACATGACATATATAAACTTGATAGTGGCCCGTCGAGGCGGACTCCTATCAAGTACTCTCGACATGACAAGTATATCTGACATGACATGTATAATCTTGATTGTTGTTACGACGGCTATTCATGTCTTGTTTGTGTAACTCTTGTCTTGATCCCGTGGTTGATTGTGCTTGTACAAGCTATATGTCTCGTCTTGCATCAAGTCTAGGACATGGGTTCCTAGTTACCATGGTTAAAAATTCATAATCAATCTGACTAGGTTAATGACTAGATTGATCAAGTAGTTCATATAGAAAGGTTTCCCAGTTACAGGCGATCCCGTTATCCCGGCCTCACCTGTGGACTTGTAGCCTGCTGACGAGTAGGGCACATTTCCAGCCCACTATCATGTGTTGCACTTTTTGAATCATAAGCACTAAAGTACACCAGTAATCATGATAACACTTGTAACTCTCGTAACCCTCGCCTGGATAACTTGGATAGTCTACAGTGCTTGTGACTGTAGGAATATCTCAATTGCATCTTGTTAGTAACTAGGCCGGTGATAACCCTAGTTAGCTAATGCTACCAAGCCGTAGGACTTGATTGGCCATGCCTGATTGATTGTCTCATGATTAACAATTATATTTCGCCTCTTGTTCGTCCTACTGCAAGCTAATGTTTTATGTTAACTCAATCTCTCATGTTATTTATCTATGTTCTTTTATTAGTTCTTCTTTTATTATATGCTGGTTTTAGTTCCTAAGTGGAGCCTCCCTTGTGGCACTTGCTCTTTCTGGGGTCTGATCCAACTGGTTTTGTATGGCCAGATTTCGGAGAAGCACCCTAGGATCTACCTGCTTTCCAGCCAGATGGTGAACACCAGACGTAATCCTGACGACGAGTGGTTTTCTTATTTTGCTCTCCCACTCTATTGTAAATTATTCTTTTAAGACGTTTAGCCGTCGAACAAGTGTTAGCTCGTGTTGAAACTTAATTTCTGTTTGTCTAAGGGCTGTAACATGATTGACATATCCTAGGGTTGATCATGTATGACTTAACTCTTGCTAGTCTTCACATTTTGTATGACTAGCTTCATGATTATCTGAATATGTAATGTTTGGGACGCCTTACGTTGTATGTCTGGTGATCTAACATCTTGTAACATTTACTTGCTTGCTTGAGATTGAGACACTAGGTTTGTTTTTGACCATAAGAGACTGATGGCTTGTAGATAAACCCTTATGCATCTAGACAGCCGTGATCGTATTGCAATGTGGATTTCACTTCAATGTACGTAGCTGGTTGTGTCTGTCCCCCGCTCTCTAGTATTCTGGTTCTGGGGCGTGACAGACCGGCCTGCTACAGTGCATGAGGCTGAGAGGTCTGGCCCAGACCACCCGAAATTGGGCTGGATTAGTCCAATCCGGTCCACTTGATAGATCTAGATATACGTAAGAACATAGGCGGAGCCAGCATAGGTCCAGTGGGGTCATGTTACCCCACTCAATATATATATATATATATATATATATATATATATATATATATATATATATATATATATATATATATATATATATATTTGAAAATACAAAAAAAATATCTTGTTTTTTCTTGAGAAAGAAATCAATATTTTTTTTTATAAGAACCTAGGAAGACAAGGTTCATGACTAAAATGGTAGGATAAATTTTAAGATACACCAAATCTCCTCGATCAAATGGTCAAAATTTATCATAAATGTCTTGTATGACCTGGTTGGAGGGAAGTTTAATGTTCTGATTATATTGGATTAGAATTAATGTACACTAATATCAATCGTATTTTAAAATGAATAGGAAAAAAAAATGAACAGATACAATAGGAAAACTAGAATAGACGACGAATGTTAGGTATAAAAATTAGATTTGTGACTAATAAGTACAATTCTTTTCCTCTAAATTTTTATTATTTTTTAAATTAAAATTTTTCTAGTCGATAAATATTTTTAGAAAAAAAAATTCACTACAAATTAAAATTTGCATTGGAAGTAAATATTTTTGCAGGCCCAGCTGCCCCACAAAAAGAAGGATACAACAGTTCTCGAGTGTGTTCTAGAGAATTGCTGCACATTCGAGCACTAGAAGCCTCTAAAACGAACTGGAACCTTCCCCTATCTTCACTCCAACCACCACATCTCCACTCTTGCCTATTAAAGACCTGCCATTATCATCCGATCATCGACATCTTCTCCATCGCATACGATAATATATCAGCCTCAAATCTAAAGAAAGCATGTGTTCCGGTGCCGCATTGGCGGTCGTCGTTTCCTTCCTGCTGCTCTCCGTCGGCGTCCTGACGTCGGAGGGGTCGCTGCTGCCCCTGCTGGACCGGCTGTTGGCGGGCCCCGCCGCCCCGGACGGGCTTGCAGACCCGTTCCGTATCCTCGAGCACGTGCCCTTCCGGCTCGACCGGGACGACGTGGCGCTCGTCTCCCCGGTGAGAGTCGACTGGAAGGAGACCCCCACTTCCCACCTTATCATGATCGACGTGCCCGGTACGTAGTACAGAACACGTTGTTCTTGATAATCGTCTTAGATAGTTTGAGCATTTTTTTTATGTTGATTAATAATAGATGCACTCGTAAAGAAGAACAAGTTAGTCCTACGTTAGGACTAGGAGTAGACCTAAAAAATATGAAATATTTTGTTCTTGATGATCATCTCAAGTGGTTTGAAAATATTTAATGCGGATCAATTGATGCATCGTTAAGAGATAACGAAGTGGTTTGAGCATATATATAATAATGCTTATGCATTCCTAAAGAAGAGGGACGGATCCAGAAACTAAAATTAACTAAAATTGGGATGGACTGGGATGGGTTAATACATGTAAAATAAATAAAAAATTTAAAAACATAAACAACATTTCTTAGGGTGGACTCCAGCCCACCCCCATCTTATGGCTGGATCCGCCCCTGCTAAAGAGGAACAGGTTGTTAGGACCAAGAGTAGACTTGAAAAATAATGGATAGATTTAAACTTTTCTTTTTGGGCCATTTGGATCTGTTGGTCTGGCCCAGAGTGGGCCTTGCGAAAGTGATATATGGCCTGTGGGATTCACCAGCAGTTTCGGTCCATCTGCCACGTGGTGTAATTTTATTGCCCCTTTATTTGCTTGAATTCGTCATCGGTCGACCTGCCAATGAATTTGTGCCATGTGGTGGGCGGGCCAAAATCGTGGACCAATTCTGCGGTTCACGTGGCAAGGTCCAAACTGTGAGAAATTATTCGATAGTCTGAACTCACCACGTGGCAATGGTGAATGGTGTGTCCGACCACTAATTTGTTGACACTTGCATAATATTTGGCATAAAAAAAATCAAATAGATGTAAAAAAAATATATATATAAAAACTATATAGAAATTCACTTGCATATAATTAGAAAAAGTAGAATTTTTTTCTTTCAAAATATTTAAAAAAATGACCTAAAAAATAGGAGAAATGTAGTGATATAATGTACTATGCTTAAGTGTCAACAAATTAGTGGTCGGACTCATCATTCACCATTATCACGTGGTGAGTCCGGACCACCCAATAATTTTTTACAAACTGGAAAGATAAATATTTTGTTAGTGAGACAAGTAAACTGATCATTCAACATTAAGAATAATGATTCCTTCTTCTTTTTTCGTCCTATACCACGACTAATTATACAATGTCCGCAGATGGTATATCGAGTATGTATATGTTGTGTGATCGCAAAGTTGGAAGGTTCCAAATTTTTTGTTGACTTTGTATATATTACTAACGAGAAACTACGGTAGTAGTCTTTAGAATGTCCGATCTTTTTCTTAGGATGGTTAAAAATATTCCTTTAATATTTGTATATGGTAATGTTAGTCCACCGTAGTCCGTTGGGGACGGTGGAGCACCCCGGCGCAGTGGCGTGGGTTGCCTCCAAGCACCATTAAGAAGTGGACACCCAAAAAAGTATATGGTAATGTTAAAATGGTCCTGATTATGGGTTTAAAATTAATACAACACGAAATACCAATTTCGCATTGGCATTGATACTATATTGGAGTGTAGGTGTAAGTACTAATGACATGGCACGACACAAAAATCTTGGAAGTGTCCGTATCATCTAAGATCATGTGTCAGTTATACTGCATTTGGAGTGCTAGTAGGTTTTTTTTTTCCGGAAGAAAAGTTACTACAAACTCTTTGTTCGAAAGCCTACAAAATCAATCCGAAGATCTGCACTTGTATTGCAACTGTACACCAGCTGCTTTCATATTAATTTCTTCAAAAAAATGAACTAAATGTGCTTTTTCCATGACTTGAACCTAAGATCAAACAGGAAAATATTTCATTCCTTAGCCGCTAGAGCACGAGGTCATTGGCTTGGAGTGCTATTAGTAATTTAACTAACGCAATTTTTATAAAATAGGCAAATTATGATGTTGATATACTTGGTGTAGGTATGAAGAGGGAGGAGCTGAAGATCGAGGTGGAAGAGAACAGGGTCCTTAGGGTGAGCGGGGAGCGCAAGGGGGAGGAGGAGAAGAAGGGGGAGCACTGGCACTGCGTCGAGAGGGCCCGGGGCCGGTTCTGGCGCCAGTTCCGCCTGCCCGACAATGCCGACCTCGACAAGGTGGACGCCAGGCTCGCGGACGGCGTGCTCACCGTGAGCCTGCCGAAGCTGGCTCCGGATCAGGTCAAGGGGCCCAAGGTGGTCAGCATCGGCAGCGGAGACGAGGGGGACAGGAAGGAGAAGCTGCTCGGCGGCGGCGACGGCGGAGAGACCCGCAAGGTCGAGCTCTGAGCCTCTTGAGCGTTGTGTGTGTTTGCTGGTGTTTAGGTCATCTCTTTGTCGAAGTTTTTGTTGTCAGGAAAATGTTAACAAGTTGAAGTGTGTCGGGACTTCGGTGTAATGTCACGCAAACAATCTCATAAATAAAATGAGGGACGCTAATCTTCTTTATGGATCCTGTCCTGGAACAACACCTTGGTAAATCATATAATATAATAACACATAATTTATTTATTTTAAAAAATAAATATTATTTTTATTATATTTATTGGGTACGAATTAAGGATAGGTTAGTGAATAATTTTTTCAATACTATGAATTTTTCATGGAAGTTCTGAGGGAAAAAAAAGTTGGAAGAACACTAACAATATTTTAGTCAGGCATGTGTCTTAATGCAATTAAGAACCTTTTTTTCTACTTGGTTTGAATACCATTTTTTGGGTTTTTGTGAAACGTACCGGATTTAGTACATGCTTTATTGCATGATTGTTTGGTCCATTGCCCTCAATTTTTAATAAATAGAAAGAATAATAAGTCCTTGTGGTTGGATCTACGAAATTTTATGTAGACATTTTTTTGGATCTTGTAGATCTAGGTTGAGGTTTTTGCACTCTGTTTTTTTAAGCCTTTGTTTTATTATTAGTTGCTTTAATATATATTTGTTAAAGTTTATGTCGCAGTTGGTTTGGAGGAAAAGAAAAGAGAGATCATTTTATGATAGAAAATTATCAATTTATTAGTTTTTATTTGGGTTCGGCTATTGACACCCCAAGACTTGCTAAGGACATCCCATTTTAAAAAAAAAAAGAAAAAAAAAAATTTATTCTACCCTTGTTACTGAGCACACCCCATACTCCCCTCCTCTTCCCTTCCCCCCTCCGTCGACCCTCCTCCTCCCCCGACCTGCCGTCGCCTCCGTCGACCCCCCCACCCCTCGCCCCCCCCCCCCCCCCCCCCCCCCGAAACCGCCTCCTCCTCCTCCCTCCTCCCCCTCCTCCCGCTTTCCGATCCCTCCTCTGCCGACCATAAACTGTTGTTAAAACAAAAAAAAAATTAGGAAAAAAATTGGGTGTATTCACGGGTAGGTTCGACCCTGGGTTGTCGAACTCACAGAGCAATGTTCGACCCACGACATTTGAACTATATTGTGTACGTTCGACCAGAATATGTTGAACAGAATATGGCATGTTCGATTAGAATATGTTCGACCAGTGTTTGTCGAACACAAGAAGACACGTTCGACCAGTATTTGTCGAACATAAGAAGACATGTTCGACCAATACTTGTCGAACAGACCATTGTCCGTTCGACAAGTATTTGTCGTGCTTGTCGCAGAATTTTTTTTGGTAGGGTGTTCTTAGAAAGCCTTGGAGTATATTGGTCTTTTAACATGACATTTAACTTATGTGGGATGTCCTTAGCAAGTCTTGGGATGTGTATAGCCGGTCCCTTTTTATTTCTTCTATTTAGGTTTTGGTTTGAAAAAGACACTAGGGCGTTTGGTATGCGGAATACTATATAGCCGAGAATTCTATATTCATGAAAATCAAATTCCAAGTATTAAATTTTCTGGAAAATTACATTCCCATGTTTGGTGACAATATAAATATTATCGAAAAAAAATTAAAAAAATAATAACGAAAAAATGAACAAATATAAAAAATCGTTAAAATGACAAAAAATCAGTAAAACGAAAAATGGTAAAAACGAAAAAATCGTAAAACGACAAAATAACAAAAAACGAGAAAAAGGATAAAAATGACAAAAAATTGGTTAAAACACAAAAATGACCAAAAAGCGACAAAAAAGTATAAACGACAAAAAATAAACAAAAAAAAAGGGTGAAAACGACAAAAATAACCAAAACAACAAAAACGCAAAATCGATAAAAAATAAAAAATCAAATGAGGCAAAAACGATAAAAACAACAAAAAAAATCGGTCAAAACAACAAAAAATGACAAAAAATCGTTTAAAAACGACAAAAAATCGTTAAAAACAACAAAAAATCGTTAAAACGCCAAAAATAACTAAAAATGAAAAATAATCGATAAAAGGACCAAAAAGGACAAAAAAAATCGGTTAAACGACAAAAAAACTAAAAAACTAAAAAAACGACAAAACGAAAAATAAAAAAAGGACCAAAAAAAAATCAGTTAAAACGACAAAAATTCGTTAAAACGACAAAAAACACCAAAAATGAAAAAAAATCGGTAAAAGGGACAAAATGACAAAAAAAAGACAAAATCAGTAAAAATAACCAAAAATGACAAAACGACAAAAAAAACTACAAAATCGGTAAAACAACAAAAAAGCTAAAAGACAAAAAATAGCTTAAAACGACAAAAATTGACAAAAAGCGACAAAAAGGACAAAAATTGGGTAAAAACGACAAAAAATCAATCAAAAATGACAAAAAAGACAAAATGGGTAAAAACGACAAAAAATCGCTTAAAACGACAAAAATTGGTTGAAACGACAAAAATGACAAAAAATCGGTTAAAAATGACCAAAAAAGGGTTAAAAAACAACAAAAAATCGGTTAAAACGACAAAAAAATAACTAAAAAGCGACAAAAAAACGAAAAATCGATAAAACGACTACAAAAAGGACAAAAAATCGGTTAAAAGGCAAAAAATCGGTTAAACGACAAAAATACTAAAGCGAAAAAACACAAAAAAATCGGTAAAAGCGACAAAAATGACAAAAAAACGCATAAAATTAGTAAAAATGACCAAAAAGCAACAAAACGACAAAAAATGACTAAAAATCGGTAAAAACAACAAAAAAGCTAAAAACGACAAAATCGCTTAAAACGACAAAAAATCGCAAAAGGACAAAATTGGGTAAAACGACAAAAATAATCCAAAAGTGACAAAAGACAAAATGGGTAAAAACGACAAAAAATTGCTTAAAACGACAAAAAATTGGTAAAAACGACAAAAAATGACAAAAAAAAACGATAAAAAGACAAAAAAAAGAAATGTTCAAACTAATCAAAATTGATCAAAAAAGAGGAAAAAATTTAGATAATTTTTTTTGCCGGGCAAAAAAAAAAAATACCCACCTATTCTCAAGGATAGAATTCCCATATTTTGTGGGTAAACTTTCACCCGGGTATTTAAATTTTCCGAGAATAAATTTTTTATAAGCCAAACAAACGTGGTAATAGATTCTCATCTTAAATTTTTCCGGGAATAAAAAAAAATACCGCTACCAAACGCCTCCTAAAGAAAAATAAAAAGAGACGAGGGAAAAAATTAGTTTTTTTTTTTTATAGTACTTTGTTAATATGGGAAGTGATATTTTAAAGAAACGCCAGAGACAATTTGAAAGAGAACAAAATAAAATCAGATCGATTTGGAGAAGATGACAACAAAATAAAATGTCATCAATTTGGAAGAGAAAAAATCTATCATAATTATAATTGTCTTCTTTTTATATTTAAAAAAAAAAATCACCTTTCTACAATCATACTCTACACAACCATTTTTAACAGTACAGTTTTGAGCGAGCCAATTCCCGCCGAAGTTCGGACAGCCCGGCCCATAGCAAAACTCAACCATGGTAGGGTGGTACGTGACAATAGCAGCTTTCTAACAATTTTATTACATCTAATATACATCTAATTCTTTATTTCTTTATTCCATTTCGTCCAGTTTACTTTCAAGAAAAAAAAATGGCATCTTAACCAATGATTTGGGTATGATATTATTTAGATTAATTTTCTCTTTTCATGACTAAGAATGTTCAGATTATGGTTAAAGCCTCATAAAATACAGAAAAAATGTCGTGCAATCATGTCTTCTTTTGTTATATATTCATGATTAAAGTACACGAATTCTCTTAGGTTGTGTTTGATTTGGCTTTTTTTCCATGAAAAATATTTTTATCATAATTTTTTTGCCAATTGTAGTATTTGATAGCTTATTTTCCATAAAATTATTTTAAAAACTATTATTTTCATATTTTCATCTAAAATGGTGTAAAATGAAACTTGTCCAACCCCAAAAAATATTCATTTTCTATGAAAAATAACTATTTTTCGCGAAAAATAATGGCAATCAAACACCCAAATTAAATTTTTCATGAATTTTTTTTTACTTTTTTTTTTAATTTCATGGAATTTTTTTCTTAGGAAAATAATTCCATTGAATTTATTTCTTTTCCACATATTTTTCCTTACAATCAAAGGCACTTGTAAATGAAATATTTTTGATCATGTAGCTTCTTCTGCGCAATCCTACCATTTATTGAATATTGGAGGTTTGGCTAAATATCGAGAGTAAGATACATGAAACTGAAGAATAGCATAATGTAAAATAGAGACAGTAAGTAAATATCGAGAGACAGTGCTAGTGATTTAGAGTACAAGATGAACATGTGAACAGCTGGAGGGTGATTCATGACGTATACTAAAGAGGTGATTCATAACTATTCTACTTTGGAATTATTCACATGCTCAGTTTCTACTCTCCCATCTCCAATCAATGCACAAGGATCCAGTCAAGTTACGTTAAGATTCATGACTATACTAATTGCCCATAAAGGGTGATTCAAGAGTGATTCATGAAGATTCGTGAAGGCTCTGTGATTCATGAGAGTACAGGAATCACAAGTTGATACATGAAGATTCATGATAATAGAAGCATGAGATACATGATGTAAGTGAAACACACTAGACAAGAGTATCTGATGCTTCTGAGGAGGATAACATCGCTGAAGGATCCATATAGTACCAATCCGTGTTACCAACGTGTCAGCATCAAGTAAAGTAATCTAAAGCAGGAAATATAATCCTAGCAAGATATGAAATGATCAGAGAATGTACTCGCCTGGTATCCTGAATATCTGAAGAGAATATACCGTCTGAGGAGTGGTGTTTGTCTCCTATAGAACAGTATAAGTCACTACATGTCTAAAATAATAAAATAGACTGCTACAATGCATCTACATGATGTTTGGGGTTAATCTAGGCTAAAGTCAACCTTTGGTCAACTATAGTCAACCCTAGCAGTCAAACTAGGTCAACTCTAGTCTAGTTAGGTCAAACTAGGTCAAACAAGGTTAAACTTGGTCAAACTAGTCTAGGTTGGTCAAACCTAGGCTTAACAAGTCAATCTAGGTCAACTAACCAAATATCATACAAGTCACACTAGCCTAGTGATACACAAGTGTATCCACACCACATGCCATAGGCTAACTACATAGGTAATGAGCCATATCACATAGGCCAATACCCATACCATATATCTACATACACATTATTACATAGGCCAATGCAATCTCTATTTCACATTACACATAGGCAATTGTAATATCCATTTCACATTACACTATCACTCTACACATTTCACATTATATATATATCTATTTACCCACATTATATATATATATATAATATACATACACATAGGCAATTGTAATATCCATTTCACATTACACTATCAGAATATCTCTACGGTTTCACTAGCTGCACATCAAAATCATAAGTCATGATTTTTAAAATAGTTTTAAATGATTAAAAATTACCAAAAATTATATTATTATTTAAATATCATAATTAAATAAGTAAAAACAAAATTTCAAAATTACCCATTTAGAAAAGTGGGTGTTACAAGTCTACCCACCTTAGAAATTTTCGTCCTCGAAATTTAAGATGGTAGTACTCCTTCTAGGTCAAACATAGTCAAGGGTCAACCACTAGTCAATTTCTCAACATCCAAGTACTTGGTCATCAACTGGTCAACTTCTTGGGATTTTACCTATGCTAGCTATCTAGGTGCTGGCAAATAGAGATTAGCAAAAAAGAAAACTCTATAATAGGCTGGCTCTTAACTTCCCAATCCTATCAACTCACCCATAACTAAATACCTATATTCTAAGCACACAAATGCCAAATACCACATATACATAAGTTCAAGAACAACAACCCATTAAATATATCCTAAGTTTATCATCTATATATCCATACATAATAACTGATCATCAAGGGTTAAGGTACTAAACTTATAAGTGACTGAACAAATGCTTAGAAATTAGGCTAAGGATGAATGGTCTGAATCATCAGTGTAGGCAAAAGGGAATGATGCTAAGGAGACTGAAATTATGAGCTAAAGGACAGGACATTTGGGTCCACTTGTAAAGTCAAAGTGAAAGGAAACCTACACATGAAAAAATGAACTAATGCTCAGGTAGATGCTTGGAAGACTGAACCAACAATGAAAGAAAGGGTTTGGACATGTATCTGGATAGGTGGGCTAACCAGATATCATCTGTATCTAAGAATGAAAGGGGACAGAACATGATCAAGGGAGAACTCTTATTAACAACCCATCTTATATCCCAATGTATACAACTATCCAAGTGGACTGAACAACCATGCCCAAGAAAAAGTTTAAACTCCACTGTAGGACAGGTACTGCAGGTAAAAATAAAGGGTATTACAAGGCTATCAACAAGGTAAAATGCTAAAAAATGTAGTATGTCACATATACAGAAGTAAGGATGAGTGCAGACCTCTAATATGCATGATACTGACTCTCCAGATATGCAGAATATGATAAGTGGTTGATGGTTATATTGGTGAGTCAATAATTGGGGTCTGAACTATGGTCCAGTAAAATGTATGATGCAACATGGTAGGTAATGAAAGTTGAGTGCAGTGAACAACTTGTACAAGTCTGAACCGAGGGAACAGGGTATCTAATGAAGGGTCTGCATACTGCCTATAAAGGTTGATCAAACATGACTGAACTCAACACAAAGAGATCTTAACTAAAAAGAAAACTGAACCAAATATAGGCTAAACAACATGTCAATACCCTATACAACAATGGCCTATAGATACCAACCAACCCATATCCCATATGCCAATATCATCTGCAATATATATATATATATATATATATATATATATATATATATATATATATATATATATATATATATATATACCTCTCAGTCTTAGGTGAACTACAACTATACTCAAGGACAGGCTCTGGTCATGGGTGCCTCACTGGAAAAAGGTAAGGAAAATAATAATAATCATCAAGGCTGTATGGCATACAAATATCCTATATGTAAACTGGCTGGTATTATAAATAACAGAAGAATCATCTAAAATGGGTTACTATTCTAATACCAATGCTAACTATCATCCTAGGGTACAACACTCTACAAGTCATCATATCATTACACTATGAAAGAACTACATATGAATAAGCTCTACAAAACTAAAATCCTTACTTCTAAGTCATTTGATGATGGAATACAATTTTTATAACAACAGAAGGGTATGATCATATGCATCTGTCCAAAATCATGTTGTTCAGAGCCTTCGTCATGCTAGTGAGTAAGGCTACGATAATCACAGAGTCCTTGAGTAAGGTACATACCCCTAGGTTCATGGTATTTAACATTTTTGCATTGCCGCATGCGACGACAAAAACCTTAAATTCTTACATCCGAGAAATGTTTCCAAAATCTGACTATATGTCCTCACTATGCTAGCTAACACGACTATCGAAGATTCTAGATCCCATAACTGAGGTGACCTAGCCCATATGATTTTATCAGAAGAAAAACAAACATAACACAAGAACAACAGAACAAATTGATCAGTCAACAAGGAGCAGATGGAATCGAATTTCAAGATAGTTATAAGAGGTAATTGTGGAAATGGAATCGAGAAGATCGGAACCTACAGTAAGATCTCCAATGGCCTGTGCATCCTCGACTGTCCTGGCGAAAGCTCGCCCTTGCTGGTTTCCTCTGGCCTGCTGCTGATGCTGCATGTACCTCTGCTGCTGAGAGAAATCGGAAATGACGGGGGAAGGTCTCTGTACAGGCGGAGGTGCACCTCCAATGTAGCAGAAACGCCAACCTGAGTCGGCACAACAGAAGCTGCGGTCTCGAGGCCCTGTTGAACAAGACGAGAGGTGGCCAGCCTCTCTATAGTATCCCCCATACCGGAGCGATGAGATCGTGTCTCCATAACCATCATGAAGACAGATCAAAACAAGAAAAAATTACTGAGAATGAAGCGAAAAAACAAAGGAGGACATTTTATATTCAAGGGAAAACAATAAGCAGCAAATTTAGATAAAAGGAATCTGATTAAGAGTTTTTTTCTAGTGTGATTGAGTACCCTCAAATATCCTAATCCTACTGCAGGCTGTAGTGATACTCTAGTTCGAATACCACTACATAAACTTGACCTGCATGGGCCACCACTAAAAATATGTCATGACCCACCCTAGAGTAAGGGCACGAGACGGGGTACGTCCAGCCTACGCCGCTGTGTCGGCGGTAGAACGCTGTCCTAGGTCAATCATCTAACAATATATAAGGTACCTGTACATTATACACTCCGAATGGAGGTGACATAGCAATATAGTCTTACACATCTAGGGTAGAGTACGATAAAAGATAGATAGATATGGAATGAAATGAATCCACAGAGATACAATCAGATAGAAATCTAAGTGTCTAAGATGACATCTCCATAAACATCAGATAAAACAAACTCCCAGTACATATACAATAAATATCAATGAGAAAGACAAGGTAAGAGTCTAAGCTAGCAGTCTAAACCACTGGTAATAGATCCTCTACTGTAATTGGGTCCAAGTCACAAGTGTTGTCTAAGCTGCACCATAATGGGTAGACACCAGAGCCTCATCATTCTCTGTAAAATTTTCAACAGGTCCAGTCAGGACAGGAACGAGCACAATACATCTCAACAAGTCATAACAGGATAGGAAAATAATCATGCTAGAGAGTAAGATACATGAAACTGAAGAATAACATAATGTAAAAGAGAGACTGTAAGTAAATATCTACGATATATAAAAAAGAGACAGTGCTAGTGATTTAGAGTACAAGATGAACATGTGAACAGCTGGAGGGTGATTCATGACTATACTAAAGAGGTGATTCATGACTATTCTACTTTGGAATTATTTACATGCTCAGTTTCTACTCCCCCATCCCCAATTAATACACAAGGATCCAGTCAAGTTACGTTAAGATTCATGACTATACTACATTGCCCATAAAGGGTATTCAAGAGTGATTCATGAAGATTCGTGAAGGCTCTGTGATTCATGAGAATACAGGAATCACAAGCTGATACATGAAGATTCATGATAATAGAAGCATGAGATACATGATGTAAGTGAAACACACGAGACAAGAGTATTAATGCTCCCGAGGGGGATAACATCTCATGAAGGGATCCATATAGTACCAATCCGTGTTACCAACGTGTCAGCATCAAGTAAAGTAATCTAAAGCAGGAAATATAATCCTAGCAAGATATGAAATGATCAGAGAATGTACTCGTCTGGTATCCTGAATATCTGAAAAGAATATACCGTCCAGGAGTGGTGTCTGTCTCCTATAGAACAGTACAAGTCACTACATGTCTAAAATAATGAAATAGACTGCTACAATGCATCTACATGATGTTTGGGGTCAATCTAGGCTAAAGTCAACCTTTGGTCAACTCTAGTCAACCCTAGCAGTCAAACTAGGTCAACTCTAGTCTAGTTAGGTCAAACTAGGTCAAACAAGGTTAAACTTGGTCAAACTAGTCTAGGTTGGTCAAACCTAGGCTTAACAAGTCAATCTAGGTCAACTAACCAAATATCATACAAGTCACACTAGCCTATGATACACAAGTGTATCCACACCACATGCCATAGGCTAACTACATAGGTAATGAGCCATATCACATATAGGCCAATACCCATACCATATATCTAATACACATTATTACATAGGCCAATGCAATCTCTATTTCATATTACACATAGGCAATTGCAATATCCATTTCACATTACATATCACTCTACACATTTCATATATATCTATTTACCCACATTATATATATGTAATATACATACACATAGAGATAGAGAGGGGAACTAGGCATATGTGTGTGTGTGTAGTGTCATGTGTATAGAATGTGTGTATATGAGAGTGTGAGTGTGTGTGTGTAATGTGAGGAAAATATTTGAATACTGTCTCAGTTTTTGTGTGTGTTGGCATGTGTGTGAGTGTGTAGGTATCTTAGGAAATCAGTGTGACAGGGAATATGAGTGTGTGTGTGAGTGAGTGTGTGACAGTGAACATAGTATGTTAGATAGGAGGATGCAGGAAAACAGTTTCAGAATTTGAAACTAAATGACAGTTCATGGAACCTAGTAGTTAGCAAACCAATTACCCATTTGAAACCCCATTGCTCAACCTAAACCACAAATAATCATGAACACTATTCATTAAACATGTAGGTAAGTCTAATTAACTATTAACATCATAAAAACAGTTTAAATAGCAATTAAAACTCAGAAAAAATCTCAGCCAAGAGTATCAATCGGGTATCAGTCCCTGTTGGAAATTCATGATTTCGAAATCAAATAACCATCAAAATTGCAACCTAACCTACTCATCACTTATTACATATGTAGGTGAGCTAAATCTAAACATTTAGCAGCATTGGAATCAGTAAAATACCATTTTAAAACCCAAAGAAAACTGAACAGTGAAGTATCAGCGCGTATCAGTCCGCATTGGGAATTTAATAAATTCGAATCAATTAAACATGTAATTCAAAATTAATAGGTTGGTAAATAGTGTCACATATGTGTAGGTGTCCTGAGAGTCGTTTTGTGTCCTAAAATCACGACACAGGCATGTCCAACACATTGCAAACACGTGGGGTGCACCCAGTGTTGCACAGTGTCGTGCACGCATGCGCACGAGTGTAGGACACGACACACGACACTTCGTGTCACATGTACACACCCACGTGGTCGCCTAGAGTAGGGCTACACGTGGGATAGCCTGATACGTGTCCATGATGTGTCTACAGTTTACACGGACGCACGTTGTGTGCGTGTCTGTACACGTTCAGCCGCTTTCGCGACAGCGCACGGCCAGTGCGGGCGATTGTGCTGCGTGTACTCAACCATCTGCTCCCAAATTTTGGGATCATGATGTCAGACGTTGCCCCTGCTCTCCATAAAAAAAGTGTCCTGAAGTGTCCTGTGTCACGAGATACGGACCCGATAGGCAGAGGCACACGGCGTGGGGTTCGTGCACGTGTCCAAGGCCAAAATCTCGACACAAACTGACACAAAATGCATAACACCCTTCACAAACATTAATACACACCCTAGATCTACAGATCTATGTAATTAGAATTTCAAAATTCGAAAATAAATTCCTAAGAAGCATTTCTACAAACACCTATATTCATATTATGGTACGTGTCCGATACGGACACGAAATAGACACGAATTGTGCGCAAATCTTGGGGACAGCTAGGAAATCCTTAAACCTAGCCCTATATGCAAAGAAAACAGGAAAAACAATGGGTTTACATGGTTTACCTATTGAGTGTCAATACTCAAGAAAAGCTTCAAATGGAATGATTCCAAATAGCAACTGCCAAGCTCCAAATGACACAAAAACTGAGGTGAACCTCCAGAATCAGTAAACAAATAAAAATTAGATCCTAATGCAAAAGACTAGGGTTAAAAAGGAGTTGAAATGAATTAAATAGGATTTTAGGGGAATGGGAAATTACCTCTCCTTCCAAATCTAGGTCAAGAACAAAAGAGGCAAGAACACACTAAGAGAATACTTATAGGCAAGGAGAAACCCTAATTGTGGCTTCCATGGGTTGGTTAGTTTGGGTTTTGGGCTTAAGTCATGGGCCTATGGCTTAATTACAAGTCATGAAATCGCAAGTCATTGAGTTAAGCCACAAGTCATTAACCATTTCACTTAAACTTAACCTTCCTACTTTAAAACTAATTTCTAATGACTAAAAGTAGGTTAACCTAAGTTAGACTAGGGTCACCATAGCTAGGGTTAGCTTCTAGGCTAGTCTACAAGTCTCAACTAGTCAAAGTCAAATTCAACAACCATCAATCCAATAATTAATCAAATTATTCTAATAAATCAAAATGACCAAATTACCCTAGGCTAAAAATGATAAATAGATATTCTAAATCACAGAGTTAGGCTCTAGGTCAGACTGTCTCTACGGTTTCACTAGCTGCACATCAAAATCACATGTCATGATTTTTAAAATAGTTTTAAATGATTAAAATTCACCAAAAATCATATTATTATTTAAATATCATAATTAAATAATTAAAAACACAAAATTTCAAAATTACTCGCATTTAGAAAAGTAGGTGTTACAACATCATGCCTCCAACAACTCCAAAAAATCAAAAGCAGAGGTTGTCATACATTCTCACTCATCTGAAACTTCAACCTGGGACTCCGACAACAGCATCGGCTCAGTCTTCAGGAAGGTAATGTAAGCCAACATGATATCCATACATCCTTCAGAAGATATAGACGACGATCAAACATGAGAGTTCTTCGAAGAAGAACCCTGGGATCAACGCCTAGGCACGCAATGGGAGTCTCGCTTTGAATTGCGAGAACCCCCTACCGAAGATGAAGTCGAGCAGATCGACCTTGGGGATGATCTTCATCCAAACCTGTCTTCATCAGCAAGAGATTGGTGGGGAGGACCGAGAATCCTTGATCCACCTGGTCAAAGAATATATCGACCCACAAGTCGCAATGCACAAGCTTAACATCTTACCTGACGCTAAGCACGTTAAACAGCAACAGCGGCGCTTCTGTCCTAACATCGTGGACGCCATTGACAAAGATATCGACAAGCTCTTGGACAGTGGTTCATTCATGAAGAACAACACCCCGACTGGATAGCCAATATCGTCCCCGTCACCAAGAAGAATGGAAGATCCGAGTCTGCATCGATTTTCGGGACCTCAACTCTGCTTGCCCAAAGGATGAGTTTCCACTCCCATTCACCGACGTAATGATCAACAACACATGTGGCTTCAAGCGTATGTCCTTCATGGACGGATACTCAGGCTACAATCAGATTAAGATGTTCCCAGACGACGAGAAGCACACGTCGTTCAGAACACCAAGGGGGGTTTACTGCTACACAGTAATGCCTTTGGCTTGAAGAATGCAGCTGCCACATACCAACAAGCTATGAGCACCATCTTCCGTCAATACCTCTGCAAGACAGTCGAGTGCTATGTTGACGATATCGCCATCAAGAGCCGTCTTAGGGGCGATCACCTACGAGACCAAAGACAGTCTTCGACCTCATACGGGCACATCAGCTTAAAATGAACCCCGCTAAATCCTTTCTTAGGGTTTCTAGTAAAAAGTTCTTGGGCTTCATCATTACTGCAAAAGGCATTCATGTCGACCTCGAGAAGACTAAAGCCATCCTTGACATGGACCCTCCGAAGAACCTCAGAGAACTTCGAGGCCTACAAGGACGACTCGCCTACATCCGAAGGTTTATCACGAACCTTTCTGAAAAATGTCAACCCTTCACCAAGCTTATGAAGAAGGGCATTTCTACGTCTGGACGGAAGAATGTCAGAAAGCTTTCGACGACATCAAAGCTTATCAGACAAATCCACCAGTCCTGGTGGCACCCGTCGCAAGCAAACCATTCTTGCTTTATGTCCGGGCAATGGACCATTTCCTTGGCGCTTTGTTGGCCCAGAACAACGAAGCAGGCCATCTACTACCTCAGCAGGACGATGGTTGGGGCTGAACACCGGTACAACCCCGTAGAAAAAGAGTGTCTAGCCTTGGTGTTCGCCATCGAGAAGACTCACCACTATGTCTCGGGACAAACAATCCATGTCATCTTCCGAGTTAATCCACTCAGAATTCTTATGACAAAACTGGGAGCACTAAACTCTCGGTTGGCTACGTGGGCGATATTATTGACACTATATGACATGGTATTCGTCCCGCAAAATGCTATCAAGGGCCAAGCATTGGCCGACTTCCTAGCCGCGCACCCAATCCCGAAATCGTCCAGGCTCTACGATGGTATTCCCGATGAGGTACAAGAAGCAAATCACCGAAGAAATCCCAGTCTTGTGAATGTTCTTCGACAGTGCTTCCAGAACAGGCCCCAAAGGCCAAATTATCATAGGAGTGGGGTGGTCTTAATCTCTCTCGACAAACTGGTCATCCAGCGCACTTATTCTCTTTCAGACCCGTGCCCTAACAATGTTGCGGAGTATAATGCCCTTATCATGGTGCTTCTGTTAGAAAGACAGCTGGGGTGGACTACCTTGAATCTTATGGCGACTCAAAGCTCGTTATCAATCAAATCAGGGACAATATGAGGTCTGCCATGAAGACCTTATCTTCTCACAAAGCAGCATTGGACATCATCTCAACCTTCGCAGAATTCTTTATAGAGCATGTGCCTCGGCTGCAAAACTTTATAGCTGATGCTCTGGCCGGCCTTGCAGCCTCATTGGCTGCATCCGTCGGAACTTAACACTTTGTTACGGTGACGGGTCGGGACTTGGCTTACCCTAGAAATAATCTGTGCATGCGGACAAATTATGCCATGGCCATAGACCCTGGCATCAACGTCAACACTGGAGGTTTCCATTCATCGACTTTGCTTTCTACGGAATCCTTCCGGAAGACCCGAAGAGGCAGTCTTAGTCAGAAGGTGCTTCCTTCGGTTCTATTATGATACAGCCTCCAAAATGCTGTACCGGCGCTCCTACGATGGACTTCTCCTCCGATGTCTATCTAACGAAGAAGCCGCCGAAGCTCTTCGAGAAGCTCATGACGGAATGTGCGAAGCTCATCAACCAGGTCCTAATCTACAGACCGACTCTGACGTATGGGCTATTACTGGCCCACCATGATGGCTGATACTGTCAAGTATGCAAAAAATGTCATTTGTCACTTCAGCCGACTTCATCCACAGACTGTCAGAGCTTTACACTCAACGGTTGCCTCTTGGCCATTTGAAGCCTGGGGCATGGATATAGTGGGGCTTATCACTCCTCCTTCTTCAAAGGGACACCGCTTTATCCTGGCAATCATCGACTATTTCTTTAAATGGGCGGAAGCAGTACCTCTCATAGAGGTAAAAAGCTCAAAAGTGATCAGCTTCATCAAGCATCACGTCATCTACCATTTTGGGTTACCTCGAAGGATTATCCACGATAATGGATCACAATTCATCAGCCATGCGTTCAGTAGGTTCTGTAACAAGAACCATATTCAGAATGTGGCATCAACTGCTTACAATCCAGTAGCAAATGGATTGGACAAGCTTTAATAAGACCATCGTCAAGCTACTCAAAAAGGTCGTGTCTTCCAACAAGCACGACTGGGATGAGAAGCTCGGCAAATGCCTTTGGGCCTATTACACAACTGTACGGATCCCGACGGACACACCATTCTTCCTGGTTTACGGGAGTGCAGCAGTGCTACCGTTGGAGATCCAAATACCCTCCCTATGGGTGGCGATCATAAATCAGTTGACAGAAGAGGATAATCAACATTGCGTCTGCAAGAGTTAGAAGCACTGGACAAAAATACCTCTTGGCTCAACAGCGCATCAAACTTTATCAAGCCCGCATATCACATACTTTCAATAAAAGAGTCCGACAGAGGACTTTCCAAGTGGGCGACCTGGTTCTGGCAGTCAGGAGACCGATGGTGATGACTCACGAAACACCGAAAAAGTTCAATCCCAAATGGGAAGGACCCTTCATCATAGAGACGGTATACTCAGACGGTGCTTATCGTCTCGCTCAAGCTAATGGAAACTTGTTCATGATGCCCATTAACGGCAAGTTCCTAAAAAAGTACTATTCTTTACCTCCGTCGAGAACGTACTGCCTCTCCCTAGAGAGAGGATTGGTGAACTTGACCAAACCAAGTTCACACTCCTTCTTTGACAAATCATATGCTTCTGGAACCCAGTTATTTTGTTGCATTCTATTCCCAGTAGAGGGACCACCATGTCCACATCACCTCTGAGTTGCCTTTTACAACTCATCAAGCAGGATCCTGCACCGTGTAAGGTCGTGCTTAAAGCGTTGTTTACCACGTCCATGTCACCTTTGACTAAATATTCCGTACAACAATCCATGTGTTGTTACACCATAGAACATCCACGTCCATATTACCTCTGAGTTGTTCTATAAAACCGAAAGAGTTCACTCCTACCAAGTCTATTATCTCTGAGTAGGAAAACTCCCCCATTTTTGGCCCATATTTACCATGTCCACCTTACCTCTAAGTAAATGTGTCGATTTCCTCCGTGAGTAACTTATTATTTGCATCCAGCCAAGGTACGTAATAGATAATGGATCCACAAAAATCACAGAAAATGAACAAAGCAGGAAGTTCTTTCATTTTCTTCTAAACAGAAAGTAAAAGATTACATCGACAATCGAAAAGAAGTAAACTACATCTTCGGGTTTCTTCAGATCTCAGAAACACTAAGACAAAATAGGGACAGTGACTTTATTTCATATTCTCAAAACGATGATTGCAAGGCAATCTACGAATCCTCAAAGCCAGGGATCATAGTTGCATTAAGGCATGTACCATTCCTCAACCATTTCGCATATGAAGGCTCTATCTGACTAAGGTCCTCGGCAGGGGCAGGAGGATCAGAACTCCCGGTGCTACTACCCTCTGGCAGCAGCACCTCCTTAACGGCAACTTCGATCTTGGGAGTAATCTCTTCCCTGATGGTCACTGATTCTTCCTTGATTTCGACCTTTGGTATCATCTCCTCCTTAATGTATACTGGCTCTTGCTTGATAAAAGGAAGCAGTATCTCCTCCTTTACAAAGGTCTCTGTCTTCGGCGTGGAACCTACAAATAGGACCAAAGGAGAAGTCAGTACGCACCAAAGGCACATTAGCAACCTGACACAACGGCAGGTTCGAAACCCATGCGTACAGATCAGATCCTAGCTCCGACAGATCATCAGGACTTAAGTCCACGCGCGTCAGCTGAAAGGGCTTCGATGCATCATCAGGACAAAAGCACATGCCTGTCAGCCTAAGCGCATCAACATAAGGCGGCTCATCTACAGTCGAGTCACCCTAACGTCACTGTAACAAAACCAAGGCAAGAGAACACCCACCGAACACCTCCGGGCGAATGTCGCGTAGGTCTCCATGACACGGGGGCTTCCTCCGTGTCGACCTCTAAGGGCTCCTTGCTCGGCCCCTTCCTCGGCCAGCAGCACCGCCTCGGGGAGTCTTGGGAGCCATCTCTCTCTAACAAAGAAGAAAGAGAAAAGATCTCTGAGAAAGCTTTTGTAGAAAGTAGAAGACTCTCTCTCCTCGCAACCACCTATTTATAGGCTTAGCCTCGCGTGTAAACCGATGAGGCATGACATCAGCAATCAGTCGCTTCGGGTATTGAGAAACCGACGGCTGCTTATCTTCAAAAGATCATCATTAATCTTTCCTAAGATTGAGGCGTTATCTCTTCAGAAGTAGCATACGTCCTAGTAGTATGCGCTAAGCAACAAGCGTCCCCACAGCGACGCGCAGAACGACCATACGCCAAGAAGAGCCATGCGCCTAGGTGATGACATGCGCCCAGAGTCGTTACTCTCCATGCTTCTTATTCAAAGTATTCCAAAACTTGGCAAGAAAGTTTTGAAAACTTTGAACGGGGTCTTGTAGAAGCATGGAATTTCAGGCGCATCTATAGGCCAAATTCCTATGCACTCAACCCAACCATGCGACAAACTCAAAATACTCCAGGAAGCTCAAATAGATACTTGGCACAGCAAAGAACGTACAAGTTTAAAGATATTAAAAATAAGGCTTTTATTTCAAATGAAAGTCTATCACATGTCTAAAGAAAGGCTTTAAAGGGAGAACTTCTATAAAAAAAATCCTAAAGCTACCAGGCGCAACAAATGCTATAAGCCCCATGCCAGGCATCATCCGTCAGGTGCATCACTCTGATGTTCATCCAAGCGCATCGTCTCGTCATTAAGGCGCAGGCGCATCAGCACCAATCAGCCCTTGTGTAACAGGAGGAGGCTCTCAAGCTCGACAAGGATCACGGCACGATGCCCCGGTCTTCGAAAGCAATAGCCATACTCGGCAGCCTGTGGCTCTGCCAGCATAACGAAAGACGAAGTACGGCCGCTCCGATCTTTGGATGCAATAGGCACTATCGGCCTGTGTCGGGACTCGATGATCACGATATTTGGATGCAACAGACACTACCACAGAAGCTCAGAGCGACGGAAAGACTGGGGCAGCACATCTTTACCCTCGGGAAAAGCTTGGGTTTGGTAGTTCGCCAAGGCAGAGCTCCGGCCAAGTTCATCTTTACATCAAAATGAAGAATGAAAGGAAAGCTTTCCCTCATGCGACTATTTATAACCACGGAACCTACACCCGAGTGACAAATGGCTTCCAAATTCCATGTATTGAGTCTGCATTAATAGCAAATACATCTGTCGCCTCGTATTCGGCTAAGTCAAGGCAACCATTAACGCCTCGAAAAACTCAACAGGCAGGCCAAAGAGGATGCAACACATTGGCAGATGCGCGTCGATATCATGTGCTTCCCATGGATGCGCCCAAATTGGCACTAACTAATGCAACCCACTCCATCAAGCATTTAATGCTGAATGAAAAAGGCGACAACGCATTCCAAGAGCCATCCAATCAGCATCAAACGAAGTACCGCTGATGTCAGCACCATCATTAAACCTGGGTCGACAACGTGGCAGATCGATATTGTATACGTCTCGTGGCCATGCGCTCAGAAGACAACATGCGCTCCAGTGGACATACGCCCCCTCAGCTCACTTCTGATCATAAGTAACAGAAGATGTAAGCTCTGCATGCGCCTCAAAAGCTATGTGCCTGGACTTGCTCATGACTCCTACAAATCATGAGACCAAGTCCCTCCCTTGCGCATGATCCTAGGCGCACCCTGATGCGAAGCTTTGCATGCGCCTCAAAAGCCATGCGTCTAGACTCGTCTATGATGCCTAAAACTCATAGACTAAGTCGCCTCCATGCGCCCAATCCTGGGCGCACCCCGACAAATACTCTCCTCCAAAATTGAGATCTTTGAGCCACAGGCATACGCCATACGTCTTTTGACTCAGTTCTATTCAAAGAATGGGTGCTAACCACCCAAGATCTTAGCAACAACCAAATCTCAGCAACTGCCACGTGTCAAGCGCTTCCACAGCCCAATGAAGCAGTTCGAGCAGATTCTACTACAACTCGGGGTGCATCATCCATGCACCCCGCCAGCATCAGCCACGTGGCGTTCCCACGTCCAGGCATATCCGACATTTGTGCGCATGAGCAGCCAGCCTGCTATCTATAAATATAAGGATCACTCCTTCATAAGACAGACACATATACAGACAGAGAGAGATATATACAGACAGACTGTTATATCCACATACAGAGGCCAGAAAAGACACTTAACGTCCACTTCTCCTGGCAACGCTCCGGCATCCAGGGCAACCCAGACCTTCAGAGAGTTTGAGATCATCATCAGATCGTCAACAGAGTCAACGTATTACCACTCGCTCTATCGACACCGTACCCAAATAAAAACAAAAGTGTACTCCTAGGACTATGTCAAAGTCCTACATTGTACTCTGCTCTGTTTGCAATTAAAAACCCAATCAATCAAAGATTTTTAATGGCAAACAATATTGTAAGTCCCAATCTCACCAGATCCGGCCAGCATAGACCCATATCAACTACGGTCGCCCTTATGAGTTCCCTCGCCGACCGACGATCGTCCCTATATCCGGATATGCCATCTTCGCAAATTCCTCCCTATGTCCCAATCTCTTCCTCCGTTGTACCCTGCCTGCCGACGAAAATACCTACTCCAGACACAACCTCCTCCTCCTCTGGCGCACCACCGCTTGGTCGAATCGATAGCTGACGACCGATCGAGGTGAGCCTCTTTTTGAACCTCTTTTTTTCTCATTCTCTGTCTTCTTTTGAAGAGTATATATTATGTATATGTTGGACTTCATTTTTATTGACTCTGGGCCAAAATATAATAATGGATCCTTGGACTTTGCTTTGTTATGCCCAGAACCAGAATACTGGAGAGTATAGGACAGACACAGCCAAATACGTACATTGGAGTGCAACCCACCTCGTAATATGGTCACGGCTGTCAAGATGCATGAGGGTTTATCTACAAGCTATCAGTCTCTTATGGTCAAGAACAAGCCTAGTATCTCAATCTCAAGCAAGCAAATAAATGTTACAAGATGTTAGATCATTAGATATACAAAGTAAGGCGTCCCAAATATTATATATTAGATGATCATGAATCTAGTCATACAAAATGCGAAGACTAGCAAGAGTTAAGTCATACATGATCAACCTTAGGATTTGCCAATCATGTAACAGCCCTTAGACAGACAGAAATTAAAGTTTTAACACGAGCTAACACTTGTTCGGCGGCTAAACGCCTCAAAAGAATAATTTACAATAGAGTGGAAGAGCAAAATAAGAAACTCACTCGCTGCCTCGGTTATGTCTATTGTTCACCATCTGGCTGGAAGGCAGGTAGATTCTCGGTGCT
>JANAVB010022600.1:12132211-12254632 GCA_029216955.1 Iris pallida | reverse complement strand
TCTTGTTTTTTCTTGAGAAAGAAATCAATATTTTTTTTTATAAGAACCTCGGAAGACAAGGTTCATGACTAAATGGTAGGATAAATTTTAAGATACACCAAATCTCCTCGATCAAATGGTCAAAATTTATCATAAATGTCTTGTATGACCTGGTTGGAGGAAGTTTAATGTTCTGATTATATTGGATTAGAATTAATGTACACTAATATCAATCGTATTTAAAATGATAAAAAAAAAATGAACATATCAATAGGAAAACTAGAATAGACGACGAATGTTAGTATCAAAATTAGATTTGTGACTAATAAGTACAATTCTTTTCCTCTAAATTTTTATTATTTTTTAATTAAAATTTTTCTAGTCGATAAATTTTTTAGAAAAAAAATTCACTACAAATTAAAATTTGCATTGGAAGTAAATATTTTTGCAGGCCCAGCTGCCCACAAAAAGAGGATACAACAGTTTCTCGAGTGTGTTCTAGAGAATTGCTGCACATTCGAGCACTAGAAGCCTCTAAACGAACTGGAACCTTTCCCCTATCTTCACTCCACCACCACATCTCCACTCTTGCCTATTAAAGACCTGCCATTATCATCCGATCATCGACATCTTCTCCATCGCATACGATATATATCAGCCTCAAATCTAAAGAAAGCATGTGTTCCGGTGCCGCATTGGCGGTCGTCGTTCCTTCCTGCTGCTCTCCGTCGGCGTCCTGACGTCGGAGGGGTCGCTGCTGCCCCTGCTGGACCGGCTGTTGGCGGGCCCCGCCGCCCGGACGGCTTGCAGACCCGTTCCGTATCCTCGAGCACGTGCCCTTCCGGCTCGACCGGGACGACGTGGGCGCTCGTCTCCCCGGTGAGAGTCGACTGGAAGGAGACCCCCCACTTCCCACCTTATCATGATCGACGTGCCCGGTACGTAGTACAGAACACGTTTGTTCTTGATAATCGTCTTAGTTTGAGCATTTTTTTTATGTTGATTAATATAGATGCACTCGTAAGAAGAACAAGTTAGTCCTACGTTAGGACTAGTAGTAGACCTAAAAAATATGAAATATTTTGTTCTTGATGATCATCTCAAGTGGTTTGAAAATATTTAATGCGGATCAATTGATGCATCGTTAAGAGATAACGAAGTGGTTTGAGCATATATAATAATGCTTATGCATTCCTAAAAGAGGGACGGATCCGAAACTAAAATAACTAAAATTGGGATGGACTGGGATGGGTTTAATACATGTAAAATAAATAAAAAATTTAAAACATAAACACATTTCTTAGGGTGGACTCCAGCCCACCCCCATCTTATGGCTGGATCCGCCCCTGCTAAAGAGGAACAGGTTGTTAGGACCAAGATAGACTTGAAAAATAATGGATAGATTTAAACTTTTCTTTTTGGGCCATTTGGATCTGTTGGTCTGGCCCAGAGTGGGCCTTGCGAAAGTGATATATGGCCTGTGGGATTCACCAGCATTTCGGTCCATCTGCCACGTGGTGTAATTTTATTGCCCCTTTATTTGCTTGAATTCGTCATCGGTCGACCTGCCAATGAATTTGTGCCATGTGGTGGGCGGGCCAAATCGTGGACCAATTCTGCGGTTCACGTGGCAAGTCCAAACTGTGAGAAATTATTCGATAGTCTGAACTCACCACGTTGGCAATGGTGAATGGTGTGTCCGACCACTAATTTGTTACACTTGCATAATATTTGGCATAAAAAAAATCAAATAGATGTAAAAAAAATATATATAAAAACTATATAGAAATTCACTTGCATATAATTAGAAAAAGAATTTTTTTTTTCAAAATATTAAAAAATGACCTAAAATAGGAGAAATGTAGTGATATAATGTACTATGCTTAAGTGTCACAAATTAGTGGTCGGACTCATCATTCACCATTATCACGTGGTGAGTCCGGACCACCCAATAATTTTTTACAAACTGGAAAGATAAATATTTTTTAGTGAGACAAGTAAACTGATCATTCAACATTAAGAATAATGATTCCTTCTTTTTTTTCGTCCTATACCACGACTAATTATACAATGTCCGCAGATGGTATATCGAGTATGTATATGTTGTGTGATCGCAAAGTTGGAAGGTTCCAAATTTTTTGTTGACTTTGTATATATTACTAACGAGAAACTACGGTAGTAGTCTTTAGAATGTCCGATCTTTTTCTTAGGATGGTTACAAAATATTCCTTTAATATTTGTATATGGTAATGTTAGTCCACCGTAGTCCGTTGGGGACGGTGGAGCACCCCGGCGCAGTGGCGTGGGTTGCCTCCAAGCACCATTAAGAGTGGACACCCAAAAAGTATATGGTAATGTTAAATGGTCCTGATTATGGGTTTAAAATTAATACAACACGAAATACCAATTTCGCATTGGCATTGATACTATATTGGAGTGTAGGTGTAAGTACTAATGACATGGCACGACACAAAATCTTGGAAGTGTCCGTATCATCTAAGATCATGTGTCAGTTATACTGCATTTGGAGTGCTAGTAGGTTTTTTTTTTTCCGGAAGAAAAGTTACTACAAACTCTTGTTCGAAAGCCTACAAAATCATCCGAAGATCTGCACTTGTATTGCAACTGTACACCAGCTGCTTTCATATTAATTTCTTCAAAAAAATGAACTAAATGTGCTTTTTCCATGACTTGAACCTAAGATCAAACAGGAAAATATTTCATTCCTTAGCCGCTAGAGCACGAGGTCATTGGCTTGGAGTGCTATTAGTATTTAACTAACGCAATTTTTATAAATAGGCAAATTATGATGTTGATAACTTGGTGTAGGTATGAAGAGGGGGAGCTGAAGATCGAGTGGAAGAGAACAGGTCCTTAGGTAGGGTGAGCGGGGAGCGCAAGGGGGAGAGAGAAGAAGGGGGAGCACTGGCACTGCGTCGAGAGGGCCGGGGCCGGTTCTGGCGCAGTTCCGCCTGCCCGACAATGCCGACCTCGACAAGGTGGACGCCAGGCTCGCGGACGGCGTGCTCACCGTGAGCCTGCCGAAGCTGGCTCCGGATCAGTCAAGGGGCCCAAGGTGGTCAGCATCGGCAGCGGAGACGAGGGGACAGGAAGGAAAGCTGCTCGGCGGCGGCGACGGCGGAGAGACCCCAAGGTCGAGCTCTGAGCCTCTTGAGCGTTGTGTGTGTTTTGCTGGTGTTTAGGTCATCTCTTTGTCGAAGTTTTTGTTGTCAGGAAAATGTTAACAAGTGAAGTGTGTCGGGACTTCGGTGTAATGTCACGCAAACAATCTCATAAATAAATGAGGGACGCTAATCTTCTTTATGGATCCTGTCCTGGAACAACACCTTGGTAAATCAATAATATAATAACACATAATTTATTTATTTTAAAAATAAATATTATTTTTTATTATATTATTTGGGTACGAATTAAGGAGGTTAGTGAAAATTTTTTCAATACTATGAATTTTTCATGGAAGTTCTGAGGAAAAAAAGTTGGAAGAACACTAACAATATTTTAGTCGCATGTGTCTTAATGCAATTAAGAACCTTTTTTTCTACTTGGTTTGAATACCATTTTTTGGGTTTTTGTGAAACGTACCGGATTTAGTACATGCTTTATTGCATGATTGTTTGGTCCATTGCCCTCAATTTTTAATAATGAAAGAATAATAAGTCCTTGTGGTTGGATCTACGAAATTTTATGTAGACATTTTTTTGGATCTTGTAGATCTAGGTTGAGGTTTTTGCACTCTGTTTTTTTAAGCCTTTGTTTTATTAATTAGGCTTTAATATATATTTGTTAAAGTTTATGTCGCAGTTGGTTTGGAGGAAAGAAAAAGAGATCATTTTATGATAGAAAATTATCAATTTATTAGTTTTTATTTGGGTTCGGCTATTGACACCCCAATTGCTAAGGACATCCCATTTTAAAAAAAAAAGAAAAAAAAAATTTATTCTACCCTTGTTACTGAGCACACCCCATACTCCCCCCTCCCTCTTCCCCCCTCCGTCGACCCCCTCCTCCCCGACCTGCCGTCGCCTCCGTCGACCCCCCCACCCCCTCGCCCCCCCCCCCCCCCCCCCCCCCAAACCGCCTCCTCCTCCTCCTCCTCCCCCCCACCCTCCTCCCGCTTTCCGATCCCTCCTCTGCCGACCATAAACTGTTGTTAAAACAAAAAAAATTAGGAAAAAATTGGGTGTATTCACGGGTAGGTTCGACCTGGTTGTCGAACTCACATAGCAATGTTCGACCCACGACATTTGAACTATATTGTGTACGTTCGACCAGAATATGTTGAACATATGGCATGTTCGATTAGAATATGTTCGACCAGTGTTTGTCGAACACAAGAAGACACGTTCGACCATATTTGTCGAACATAAGAAGACATGTTCGACCAATACTTGTCGAACAGACCATTGTCCGTTCGACCAATATTGTCGTGCTTGTCGCAGAATTTTTTTTGGTAGGGTGTTCTTAGAAAGCCTTGGAGTATATTGGTCTTTTAACATGACATTTAACTTATGTGGGATGTCCTTACAAGTCTTGGGATGTGTATAGCCGGTCCCTTTTTTATTTCTTCTATTTAGGTTTTGGTTTGAAAAAGACACTAGGGCGTTTGGTATGCGGAATACTATATAGCCGAGAATTCTATATTCATGAAAATCAAATTCCAAGTATTAAATTTTCTGGAAAATTACATTCCCATGTTTGGTGACAATATAAATATTATCGAAAAAAAATTAAAAAAATAATAACGAAAAAATGAACAAATATAAAAAATCGTTAAAATGACAAAAAATCAGTAAAACGAAAAATGGTAAAAACGAAAAAATCGTAAAACGACAAAATAACAAAAAACGAGAAAAAGGATAAAAATGACAAAAAATTGGTTAAAACACAAAAATGACCAAAAAGCGACAAAAAAGTATAAACGACAAAAAATAAACAAAAAAAAAGGGTGAAAACGACAAAAATAACCAAAACAACAAAAACGCAAAATCGATAAAAAATAAAAAATCAAATGAGGCAAAAACGATAAAAACAACAAAAAAAATCGGTCAAAACAACAAAAAATGACAAAAAATCGTTTAAAAACGACAAAAAATCGTTAAAAACAACAAAAAATCGTTAAAACGCCAAAAATAACTAAAAATGAAAAATAATCGATAAAAGGACCAAAAAGGACAAAAAAAATCGGTTAAACGACAAAAAAACTAAAAAACTAAAAAAACGACAAAACGAAAAATAAAAAAAGGACCAAAAAAAAATCAGTTAAAACGACAAAAATTCGTTAAAACGACAAAAAACACCAAAAATGAAAAAAAATCGGTAAAAGGGACAAAATGACAAAAAAAAGACAAAATCAGTAAAAATAACCAAAAATGACAAAACGACAAAAAAAACTACAAAATCGGTAAAACAACAAAAAAGCTAAAAGACAAAAAATAGCTTAAAACGACAAAAATTGACAAAAAGCGACAAAAAGGACAAAAATTGGGTAAAAACGACAAAAAATCAATCAAAAATGACAAAAAAGACAAAATGGGTAAAAACGACAAAAAATCGCTTAAAACGACAAAAATTGGTTGAAACGACAAAAATGACAAAAAATCGGTTAAAAATGACCAAAAAAGGGTTAAAAAACAACAAAAAATCGGTTAAAACGACAAAAAAATAACTAAAAAGCGACAAAAAAACGAAAAATCGATAAAACGACTACAAAAAGGACAAAAAATCGGTTAAAAGGCAAAAAATCGGTTAAACGACAAAAATACTAAAGCGAAAAAACACAAAAAAATCGGTAAAAGCGACAAAAATGACAAAAAAACGCATAAAATTAGTAAAAATGACCAAAAAGCAACAAAACGACAAAAAATGACTAAAAATCGGTAAAAACAACAAAAAAGCTAAAAACGACAAAATCGCTTAAAACGACAAAAAATCGCAAAAGGACAAAATTGGGTAAAACGACAAAAATAATCCAAAAGTGACAAAAGACAAAATGGGTAAAAACGACAAAAAATTGCTTAAAACGACAAAAAATTGGTAAAAACGACAAAAAATGACAAAAAAAAACGATAAAAAGACAAAAAAAAGAAATGTTCAAACTAATCAAAATTGATCAAAAAAGAGGAAAAAATTTAGATAATTTTTTTTGCCGGGCAAAAAAAAAAAATACCCACCTATTCTCAAGGATAGAATTCCCATATTTTGTGGGTAAACTTTCACCCGGGTATTTAAATTTTCCGAGAATAAATTTTTTATAAGCCAAACAAACGTGGTAATAGATTCTCATCTTAAATTTTTCCGGGAATAAAAAAAAATACCGCTACCAAACGCCTCCTAAAGAAAAATAAAAAGAGACGAGGGAAAAAATTAGTTTTTTTTTTTTATAGTACTTTGTTAATATGGGAAGTGATATTTTAAAGAAACGCCAGAGACAATTTGAAAGAGAACAAAATAAAATCAGATCGATTTGGAGAAGATGACAACAAAATAAAATGTCATCAATTTGGAAGAGAAAAAATCTATCATAATTATAATTGTCTTCTTTTTATATTTAAAAAAAAAAATCACCTTTCTACAATCATACTCTACACAACCATTTTTAACAGTACAGTTTTGAGCGAGCCAATTCCCGCCGAAGTTCGGACAGCCCGGCCCATAGCAAAACTCAACCATGGTAGGGTGGTACGTGACAATAGCAGCTTTCTAACAATTTTATTACATCTAATATACATCTAATTCTTTATTTCTTTATTCCATTTCGTCCAGTTTACTTTCAAGAAAAAAAAATGGCATCTTAACCAATGATTTGGGTATGATATTATTTAGATTAATTTTCTCTTTTCATGACTAAGAATGTTCAGATTATGGTTAAAGCCTCATAAAATACAGAAAAAATGTCGTGCAATCATGTCTTCTTTTGTTATATATTCATGATTAAAGTACACGAATTCTCTTAGGTTGTGTTTGATTTGGCTTTTTTTCCATGAAAAATATTTTTATCATAATTTTTTTGCCAATTGTAGTATTTGATAGCTTATTTTCCATAAAATTATTTTAAAAACTATTATTTTCATATTTTCATCTAAAATGGTGTAAAATGAAACTTGTCCAACCCCAAAAAATATTCATTTTCTATGAAAAATAACTATTTTTCGCGAAAAATAATGGCAATCAAACACCCAAATTAAATTTTTCATGAATTTTTTTTTACTTTTTTTTTTAATTTCATGGAATTTTTTTCTTAGGAAAATAATTCCATTGAATTTATTTCTTTTCCACATATTTTTCCTTACAATCAAAGGCACTTGTAAATGAAATATTTTTGATCATGTAGCTTCTTCTGCGCAATCCTACCATTTATTGAATATTGGAGGTTTGGCTAAATATCGAGAGTAAGATACATGAAACTGAAGAATAGCATAATGTAAAATAGAGACAGTAAGTAAATATCGAGAGACAGTGCTAGTGATTTAGAGTACAAGATGAACATGTGAACAGCTGGAGGGTGATTCATGACGTATACTAAAGAGGTGATTCATAACTATTCTACTTTGGAATTATTCACATGCTCAGTTTCTACTCTCCCATCTCCAATCAATGCACAAGGATCCAGTCAAGTTACGTTAAGATTCATGACTATACTAATTGCCCATAAAGGGTGATTCAAGAGTGATTCATGAAGATTCGTGAAGGCTCTGTGATTCATGAGAGTACAGGAATCACAAGTTGATACATGAAGATTCATGATAATAGAAGCATGAGATACATGATGTAAGTGAAACACACTAGACAAGAGTATCTGATGCTTCTGAGGAGGATAACATCGCTGAAGGATCCATATAGTACCAATCCGTGTTACCAACGTGTCAGCATCAAGTAAAGTAATCTAAAGCAGGAAATATAATCCTAGCAAGATATGAAATGATCAGAGAATGTACTCGCCTGGTATCCTGAATATCTGAAGAGAATATACCGTCTGAGGAGTGGTGTTTGTCTCCTATAGAACAGTATAAGTCACTACATGTCTAAAATAATAAAATAGACTGCTACAATGCATCTACATGATGTTTGGGGTTAATCTAGGCTAAAGTCAACCTTTGGTCAACTATAGTCAACCCTAGCAGTCAAACTAGGTCAACTCTAGTCTAGTTAGGTCAAACTAGGTCAAACAAGGTTAAACTTGGTCAAACTAGTCTAGGTTGGTCAAACCTAGGCTTAACAAGTCAATCTAGGTCAACTAACCAAATATCATACAAGTCACACTAGCCTAGTGATACACAAGTGTATCCACACCACATGCCATAGGCTAACTACATAGGTAATGAGCCATATCACATAGGCCAATACCCATACCATATATCTACATACACATTATTACATAGGCCAATGCAATCTCTATTTCACATTACACATAGGCAATTGTAATATCCATTTCACATTACACTATCACTCTACACATTTCACATTATATATATATCTATTTACCCACATTATATATATATATATAATATACATACACATAGGCAATTGTAATATCCATTTCACATTACACTATCAGAATATCTCTACGGTTTCACTAGCTGCACATCAAAATCATAAGTCATGATTTTTAAAATAGTTTTAAATGATTAAAAATTACCAAAAATTATATTATTATTTAAATATCATAATTAAATAAGTAAAAACAAAATTTCAAAATTACCCATTTAGAAAAGTGGGTGTTACAAGTCTACCCACCTTAGAAATTTTCGTCCTCGAAATTTAAGATGGTAGTACTCCTTCTAGGTCAAACATAGTCAAGGGTCAACCACTAGTCAATTTCTCAACATCCAAGTACTTGGTCATCAACTGGTCAACTTCTTGGGATTTTACCTATGCTAGCTATCTAGGTGCTGGCAAATAGAGATTAGCAAAAAAGAAAACTCTATAATAGGCTGGCTCTTAACTTCCCAATCCTATCAACTCACCCATAACTAAATACCTATATTCTAAGCACACAAATGCCAAATACCACATATACATAAGTTCAAGAACAACAACCCATTAAATATATCCTAAGTTTATCATCTATATATCCATACATAATAACTGATCATCAAGGGTTAAGGTACTAAACTTATAAGTGACTGAACAAATGCTTAGAAATTAGGCTAAGGATGAATGGTCTGAATCATCAGTGTAGGCAAAAGGGAATGATGCTAAGGAGACTGAAATTATGAGCTAAAGGACAGGACATTTGGGTCCACTTGTAAAGTCAAAGTGAAAGGAAACCTACACATGAAAAAATGAACTAATGCTCAGGTAGATGCTTGGAAGACTGAACCAACAATGAAAGAAAGGGTTTGGACATGTATCTGGATAGGTGGGCTAACCAGATATCATCTGTATCTAAGAATGAAAGGGGACAGAACATGATCAAGGGAGAACTCTTATTAACAACCCATCTTATATCCCAATGTATACAACTATCCAAGTGGACTGAACAACCATGCCCAAGAAAAAGTTTAAACTCCACTGTAGGACAGGTACTGCAGGTAAAAATAAAGGGTATTACAAGGCTATCAACAAGGTAAAATGCTAAAAAATGTAGTATGTCACATATACAGAAGTAAGGATGAGTGCAGACCTCTAATATGCATGATACTGACTCTCCAGATATGCAGAATATGATAAGTGGTTGATGGTTATATTGGTGAGTCAATAATTGGGGTCTGAACTATGGTCCAGTAAAATGTATGATGCAACATGGTAGGTAATGAAAGTTGAGTGCAGTGAACAACTTGTACAAGTCTGAACCGAGGGAACAGGGTATCTAATGAAGGGTCTGCATACTGCCTATAAAGGTTGATCAAACATGACTGAACTCAACACAAAGAGATCTTAACTAAAAAGAAAACTGAACCAAATATAGGCTAAACAACATGTCAATACCCTATACAACAATGGCCTATAGATACCAACCAACCCATATCCCATATGCCAATATCATCTGCAATATATATATATATATATATATATATATATATATATATATATATATATATATATATATATATATATATACCTCTCAGTCTTAGGTGAACTACAACTATACTCAAGGACAGGCTCTGGTCATGGGTGCCTCACTGGAAAAAGGTAAGGAAAATAATAATAATCATCAAGGCTGTATGGCATACAAATATCCTATATGTAAACTGGCTGGTATTATAAATAACAGAAGAATCATCTAAAATGGGTTACTATTCTAATACCAATGCTAACTATCATCCTAGGGTACAACACTCTACAAGTCATCATATCATTACACTATGAAAGAAACTACATGAATAAGCTCTACAAAACTAAAATCCTTACTCTAAGTCATTTGATGATGGAATACAATTTTTATAACAATAGAAGGGTATGATAATCATATCATCTGTCCAAATCATGTTGTTCAGAGCCTTCGTCATGCTAGTGAGTAAGGCTACGATAATCACAGAGTCCTTGAGTAGGTACATACCCCTAGGTTCATGGTATTTAACATTTTTGCATTGCCGCATGCGACGGCGAAAACCTTAAATTCTCATCCGAGAAATGTGTCCAAAATCTGACTATATGTCCTCACTATGCTAGCTAACACGACTATCGAAGATTCTAGATCCCATAACTGAGGTGACCTAGCCCATATGATTTTATCAGAAGAAAAACAACATAACACAAGAACAACAGAACAAATTGATCAGTCAACAAGGAGCAGATGGAATCGAATTTTAAGATAGTTATAAGAGGTAATTGTGGAAATGGAATCGAGAAGATCGGAACCTACAGTAAGATCTCCAATGGCCTGTGCATCCTCGACTGTCCTGGCGAAAGCTCGCCCTTGCTGGTTTCCTCTGGCCTGCTGCTGATGCTGCATGTACCTCTGCTGCTGAGAGAAATCAGAAATGACGGGGGAAGGTCTCTGTACAGGCGGAGGTGCACCTCCAATGTAGCAGAAACGCCAACCTGAGTCGGCACAACAGAAGCTGCGGTCTCGAGGCCCTGTTGAACAAGACGAGAGGTGGCCAGCCTCTCTATAGTATCCCCCACCGGAGCGATGAGATCGTGTCTCCATAACCATCATGAAGACAGATCAAAACAAGAAAAAAATTACTGAGAATGAAGCGAAAAAACAAAGGAGGACATTTTATATTCAAGGGAAAACAATAAGCAGCAAATTTAGATAAAAGGAATCTGATTAAGAGTTTTTTTCTAGTGTGATTGAGTACCCTCAAAATCCTAATCCTACTGCAGGCTGTAGTGATACTCTAGTTCGAATACCACTACATAAACTTGACCTGCATGGGCCACCACTAAAATATGTCATGACCCGCCCTAGAGTAAGGGCACGAGACGGGGTACGTCCAGCCTACGCCGCAGTGTCGGCGGTAGAACGCTGTCCTAGGTCAATCATCTAACAATATATAAGGTACCTGTACATTATATACACTCCGAATGGAGGTGACATAGCAATATAGTCTTAATCACATCTAGGTAGAGTACGATAAAAGATAGATAGATATGGAATGAAATGAATCCACAGAGATACAATCAGATAGAAATCTAAGTGTCTAAGATGACATCTCCATAAACATCAGATAAAACAAACTCCCAGTACATATACAATAATATATCAATAGAAAGACAAGGTAAGAGTCTAAGCTAGCAGTCTAAACCACTGGTAATAGATCCTCTACTGTAATTGGGTCCAAGTCACAAGTGTTGTCTAAGCTGCACCATAATGGGTAGACACCAGAGCCTCATCATTCTCTGTAAAATTTTCAACAGGTCCAGTCAGGACAGGAACGAGCACAATACATCTCAACAAGTCATAACAGGATAGAAAATAATCATGCTAGAGAGTAAGATACATGAAACTGAAGAATAACATAATGTAAAAGAGAGACTGTAAGTAAATATCTACGATATATAAAAAAGACAGTGCTAGTGATTTAGAGTACAAGATGAACATGTGAACAGCTGGAGGGTGATTCATGACTATACTAAAGAGGTGATTCATGACTATTCTACTTTGTAATTATTCACATGCTCAGTTTCTACTCCTCCCATCCCCAATCAATACACAAGGATCCAGTCAAGTTACGTTAAGATTCATGACTATACTACATTGCCCATAAAGGGTATTCAAGAGTGATTCATGAAGATTCGTGAAGGCTCTGTGATTCATGAGAATACAGGAATCATAAGCTGATACATGAAGATTCATGATAATAGAAGCATGAGATACATGATGTAAGTGAAACACACGAGACAAGAGTATCTAATGCTCCCGAGGGGATAACATCTCATGAAGGGATCCATATAGTACCAATCCGTGTTACCAACGTGTCAGCATCAAGTAAAGTAATCTAAAGCAGGAAATATAATCCTAGCAAGATATGAAATGATCAGAGAATGTACTCGTCTGGTATCCTGAATATCTGAAAAGAATATACCGTCCAGGAGTGGTGTCTGTCTCCTATAGAACAGTACAAGTCACTACATGTCTAAAATAATGAAATAGACTGCTACAATGCATCTACATGATGTTTGGGGTCAATCTAGGCTAAAGTCAACCTTTGGTCAACTCTAGTCAACCCTAGCAGTCAAACTAGGTCAACTCTAGTCTAGTTAGGTCAAACTAGGTCAAACAAGGTTAAACTTGGTCAAACTAGTCTAGGTTGGTCAAACCTAGGCTTAACAAGTCAATCTAGGTCAACTAACCAAATATCATACAAGTCACACTAGCCTAATGATACATAAGTGTATCCACACCACATGCCATAGGCTAACTACATAGGTAATAAGCCATATCACATATAGGCCAATACCCATACCATATATCTACATACACATTATTACATAGGCCAATGCAATCTCTATTTCATTACACATAGGCAATTGCAAATCCATTTCACATTACACTATCACTCTACACATTTCACATTTATATATATCTATTTACCCACATTATATATATATGTAATATACATACACATAGAGATAGAGAGGGGAACTAGGCATATGTGTGTGTGTATAGTGTCATGTGTATAGAATGTGTGTATATGAGAGTGTGAGTGTGTGTGTGTAATGTGAGGAAAATATTTGAATACTGTCTCAGTTTTTGTGTGTGTTGGCATGTGTGTGAGTGTGTAGGTCTTAGGAAATCAGTGTGACAGGGAATATGAGTGTGTGTGTGAGTGAGTGTGTGACAGTGAACATAGTATGTTAGATAGGAGGATGCAGGGAAAACAGTTTCAGAATTTGAAACTAAATGACAGTTCATGGAACCTAGTAGTTAGCAAACCAATTACCCATTTGAAACCCCATTGCTCAACCTAAACCACAAATAATCATGAACACTATTCATTAAACATGTAGGTAAGTCTAATTAACTATTAACATCATAAAAACAGTTTAAATAGCAATTAAAACTCAAAAAAAATATCTCAGCCAAGAGTATCAATCGGGTATCAGTCCCTATTGGAAATTCATGATTTCAAAATCAAATAACCATCAAAATTGCAACCTAACCTACTCATCACTTATTACATATGTAGGTGAGCTAAATCTAACATTTAGCAGCATTAGAATCAGTAAAATACCATTTTAAAACCCAAAGAAAACTGAACAGTGAAGTATCAGCGCGTATCAGTCCGCATTGGGAATTTAATAAATTCGAATCAATTAAACATGTAATTCAAAATTAATAGGTTGGTAATAGTGTCACATATGTGTAGGTGTCCTGAGAGTCGTTTCGTGTCCTAAAATCACGACACAGGCATGTCCAACACATTGCAAACACGTGGAGTGCACCCAGTGTTGCACAGTGTCGTGCACGCATGCGCACGAGTGTAGGACAAGACACACGACACTTCGTGTCACGTGTACACACCCACGTGGTCGCCTAGAGTAGGGCTACACGTGGGATAGCCTGATACGTGTCCATGATGTGTCTACAGTTTACACGGACGCACGTTGTGTGCGTGTCTGTACACGTTCAGCCGCTTTCGCGCGACAGCGCACGGCCAGTGCGGGCGCGATTGTGCCGCGTGTACTCAACCATCTGCTCCCAAATTTTGGGATCATGATGTCAGACGTTGTCCCCTGCTCTCCATAAAAAATTGTGTCCTGAAGTGTCCTGTGTCACGAGATACGGACCCCGATAGGCAGGACACGGGCGTGGGGTTCGTACACGTGTCCAAGGCCAAAATCTCGACACAAACTGACACAAAATGCATAACACCCTTCACAAACATTAATACACACACCTAGATCTACAGATCTATGTAATTAGAATTTCAAAATTCGAAAATAAATTCCTAAGAAGCATTTCTACAAACACCTATATTCCTATTATGGTACGTGTCCGATACGGACACGAAATAGACACGAATTGTGCCCAAATCTCGGGGACAGCTAGGAAATACTTAAACCTAGCCCTATATGCAAAGAAAACAGGAAAAACAATGGGTTTACATGGTTTACCTATTGAGTGTCAATACTCAAGAAAGCTTCAAATGGAATGATTCCAAATAGCAACTGCCAAGCTCCAAATGACACAAAAACTGAGGTGAACCTCCAGAATCAGTAAACAAATAAAATTAGATCCTAATGCAAAAGACTAGGGTTAAAAAGGAGTTGAAATGAATTAAATAGGATTTTAGGGGAATGGGAAATTACCTCTCCTTCTAAATCTAGGTCAAGAACAAAAGAGGCAAGAACACACTAAGAGAATACTTATAGGCAAGGAGAAACCCTAATTGTGGCTGCCATGGGTTGGTTAGTTTGGGTTTTGGGCTTAAGTCATGGGCCTATGGCTTAATTACAAGTCATGAAATCGCAAGTCATTGAGTTAAGCCACAAGTCATTAACCATTTCACTTAAACTTAACCTTCCTACTTTAAAACTAATTTCTAATGACTAAAAGTAGGTTAACCTAAGTTAGACTAGGGTCACCATAGCTAGGGTTAGCTTCTAGGCTAGTCTACAAGTCTCAACTAGTCAAAGTCAAATTCAACAACCATCAATCCAATAATTAATCAAATTATTCTAATAAATCAAATGACCAAATTACCCCTAGGCTAAAAATGATAAATAGATATTCCAAATCACAGAGTTAGGCTCTAGGTCAGACTGTCTCTACGGTTTCACTAGCTGTACATCAAAATCACAAGTCATGATTTTTAAATAGTTTTAAATGATTAAAATTCACCAAAAATCATATTATTATTTAAATATCATAATTAAATAATTAAAAACACAAAATTTCAAAATTACTCGCATTTAGAAAAGTGGGTGTTACAACATCATGCCTCCAACAACTCCAAAATAATCAAAAGCAGAGGTTGTCATACATTCTCACTCATCTGAAACTTCAACCTGGGACTCTGACAACAGCATCGGCTCAGTCTTCAGGAAGGTAATGTAAGCCAACATGATATCCATACATCCTTCAGAAGATATAGACGACGATCAAACATGAGAGTTCTTCGAAGAAGAACCCTGGGATCAATGCCTAGGCACGCAATGGGAGTCTCGCTTTGAATTGCGAGAACCCCCTACCGAAGATGAAGTCGAGCAGATCGACCTTGGGGATGGATCTTCATCCAAACCTATCTTCATCAGCAAGAGCTTGGTGGGGAGGACCGAGAATCCTTGATCCACCTGGTCAAAGAATATATCGACCCACAAGTCGCAATACACAAGCTTAACATCTTACCTGACGCTAAGCCCGTTAAGCAGCAACAGCGGCGCTTCTGTCCTAACATCGTGGACGCCATTGACAAAGATATCGACAAGCTCTTGGACAGTAGGTTCATTCGTGAAGAACAACACCCCGACTGGATAGCCAACATCGTCCCCGTCACCAAGAAGAATGGGAAGATCCGAGTCTGCATCGATTTTCGGGACCTCAACTCTGCTTGCCCAAAGGATGAGTTCCCACTCCCGTTCACCGACGTAATGATCAACAACACATGTGGCTTCAAGCGTATGTCCTTCATGGACGGATACTCAGGCTACAATCAGATTAAGATGTTCCTAGACGACGAGAAGCACACGTCGTTCAGAACTCCAAGGGGGGTTTACTGCTACACAGTAATGCCCTTTGGCTTGAAGAATACAGCTGCCACATACCAACAAGCTATGAGCACCATCTTCCGTCAATACCTCTGTAAGACAGTCGAGTGCTATGTTGACGATATCGCCATCAAGAGCCGTCTTAGGGGCGATCACCTACGAGACCTAAAGACAGTCTTCGACCTCATACGGGCACATCAGCTTAAAATGAACCCCGCTAAATCCTTTCTTAGGGTTTCTAGTAAAAAGTTCTTGGGCTTCATCATTACTGCAAAAGGCATTCATGTCGACCTCGAGAAGACTAAAGCCATCCTTGACATAGACCCTCCGAAGAACCTCAGAGAACTTCGAGGCCTACAAGGACGACTCGCCTACATCCGAAGGTTTATCACGAACCTTTCTGAAAAATGTCAACCCTTCACCAAGCTTATGAAGAAGGGCATTTCTTACGTCTGGACGGAAGAATGTCAGAAAGCTTTCGACGACATCAAAGCTTATCAGACAAATCCACCAGTCCTGGTGGCACCCGTCGCAAGCAAACCATTCTTGCTTTATGTCCGGGCAATGGGCCATTTCCTTGGCGCTTTGTTGGCCCAGAACAACGAAGCAGGCCATCTACTACCTCAGCAGGACGATGGTTGGGGCTGAACACCGGTACAACCCCGTAGAAAAAGAGTGTCTAGCCTTGGTGTTCGCCATCGAGAAGACTCACCACTATGTCTCGGGACAAACAATCCATGTCATCTTCTGAGTTAATCCACTCAGAATTCTTATGAAAAAACTGGGAGCACTAAACTCTCGGTTGGCTACGTGGGCGATATTATTGACACTATATGACATGGTATTCGTCCCGCAAAATGCTATCAAGGGCCAAGCATTGGCCGACTTCCTAGCCGCGCACCCAATCCCGAAATCGTCCAGGCTCTACGATGGTATTCCCGATGAGGTACAAGAAGCAAACATCACCGAAGAAATCCCAGTCTTGTGAATATTCTTCGACGGTGCTACCAGAACAGGCCCCAAAGGCCAAATTATCATAGGAGTGGGGGTGGTCTTAATCTCTCTCGACAAACTGGTCATCCAGCGCACTTATTCTCTTTCAGACCCGTGCCCTAACAATGTTGCGGAGTATAATGCCCTTATCATGGTGCTTCAGTTAGAAAGACAGCTGGGGTGGACTACCTTGAATCTTATGGCGACTCAAAGCTCGTTATCAATCAAATCATGGGACAATATGAGGTCTGCCATGAAGACCTTATCTCCTATCACAAAGCAGCATTGGACATCATCTCAACCTTCGCAGAATTCTTTATAGAGCATGTGCCTCGGCTGCAAAACTTTATAGCTGATGCTCTGGCCGGCCTTGCAGCCTCATTGGCTGCATCCGTCGGAACTTAACACTTTGTTACGGTGACGGGTCGGGACTTGGCTTACCCTAGAAATAATCTGTGCATGCGGACAAATTATGCCATGGCCATAGACCCTGGCATCAACGTCAGACACTGGAGGTTCCCATTCATCGACTTTGCTTTCTACGGAATCCTTCCGGAAGACCCGAAAGAGGCAGTCTTAGTCAGAAGGTGCTTCCTTCGGTTCTATTACGATACAGCCTCCAAAATGCTGTACCGGCGCTCCTACGATGGACTTCTCCTCCGATGTCTATCTAACGAAGAAGCCGCCGAAGCTCTTCGAGAAGCTCATGACGGAATGTGCGAAGCTCATCAACCAGGTCCTAATCTACAGGACCGACTCTGACGTATGGGCTATTACTGGCCCACCATGATGGCTGATACTGTCAAGTATGCAAAAAAGTGTCATACTTGTCAGCTTCACGCCGACTTCATCCACAGACTGTCAGAGCTTTTACACTCAACGGTTGCCTCTTGGCCATTTGAAGCCTGGGGCATGGATATAGTGGGGCTTATCACTCCTCCTTCTTCAAAGGGACACCGCTTTATCCTGGCAATCATCGACTATTTCTTTAAATGGGCGGAAGCAGTACCTCTCATAGAGGTAAAAAGCTCAAAAGTGATCAGCTTCATCAAGCATCACGTCATCTACCATTTTGGGTTACCTCGAAGGATTATCCACGACAATGGATCACAATTCATCAGCCATGCGTTCAGTAGGTTCTGTAATAAGAACCATATTCAGAATGTGGCATCAACTGCTTACAATCCAGTAGCAAATGGATTGGACGAAGCTTTAATAAGACCATCGTCAAGCTACTCAAAAAGGTCGTGTCTTCCAACAAGCACGACTGGGATGAGAAGCTCGGCGAATGCCTTTGGGCCTATTACACAACTGTACGGATCCCGACGGGCAACACACCATTCTTCCTGGTTTACGGGAGTGCAGCAGTGCTACCGTTGGAGATCCAAATACCCTCCCTATGGGTGGCGATCACAAATCAGTTGACAGAAGAGGATAATCAACATCGCCGTCTGCAAGAGTTAGAAGCACTGGACGAAAAATACCTCTTGGCTCAACAGCGCATCAAACTTTATCAAGCCCGCATATCACATACTTTCAATAAAAGAGTCCGACAGAGGACTTTCCAAGTGGGCGACCTGGTTCTGGCAGTCAGGAGACCGATGGTGATGACTCACGAAACACCGAAAAAGTTCAATCCCAAATGGGAAGGACCCTTCATCATAGAGACGGTATACTCAAACGGTGCTTATCGTCTCGCTTAAGCTAATGGAAACTTGTTCATGATGCCCATCAACGGCAAGTTCCTAAAAAAGTACTATTCTTTACCTCCGTCGAGAACGTACTGCCTCTCCCTAGAGAGAGGATTGGTGAACTTGACCAAACCAAGTTCACACTCCTTCTTTGACAAATCATATGCTTCTGGAACCCAGTTGTTTTGTTGCATTCTATTCCCAGTAGAGGGACCACCATGTCCACATCACCTCTGAGTTGCCTTTTACAACTCATCAAGCAGGATCCTGCACCGTGTAAGGTCGTGCTTAAAGCGTTGTTTACCACGTCCATGTCACCTTTGACTAAATATTCCGTACAACAATCCATGTGTTGTTACACCATAGAACATCCACGTCCATATTACCTCTGAGTTGTTCTATAAAACCCCAAAGAGTTCACTCCTACCAAGTCTATATTATCTCTGAGTAGGAAAACTCCCCCATTTTTGGCCCATATTTACCATGTCCACCTTACCTCTAAGTAAATGTGTCGATTTCCTCCGTGAGTAACTTATTATTTGCATCCAGCCAAGGTACGTAATAGATAATGGATCCACAAAAATCACAGAAAATGAACAAAGCAGGAAGTTCTTTCATTTTCTTCTAAACAGAAAGTAAAAGATTACATCGACAATCGAAAAGAAGTAAACTACATCTTCGGGTTTCTTCAGATCTCAGAAACACTAAGACAAAATAGGGACAGTGACTTTATTTCATATTCTCGAAAACGATGATTGCAAGGCAATCTACGAATCCTCAAAGCCAGGGATCATAGTTGCATTAAGGCATGTACCATTCCTCAACCATTTCGCATATGAAGGCTCTATCTGACTAAGGTCCTCGGCAGGGGCAGGAGGATCAGAACTCCCGGTGCTACTACCCTCTGGCAGCAGCACCTCCTTAACGGCAACTTCGATCTTGGGAGTAATCTCTTCCCTGATGGTCACTGATTCTTCCTTGATTTCGACCTTTGGTATCATCTCCTCCTTAATGTATACTGGCTCTTGCTTGATAAAAGGAAGCAGTATCTCCTCCTTTACAAAGGTCTCTGTCTTCGGCGTGGAACCTGCAAATAGGACCAAAGGGAGAAGTCAGTACGCACCAAAGGCACATTAGCAACCTGACACAACGGCAGGGTCGAAACCCATGCGTACAGATCAGATCCTAGCTCCGACAGATCATCAGGACTTAAGTCCACGCGCGTCAGCTGAAAGGGCTTCGATGCATCATCAGGACAAAAGCACATGCCTGTCAGCCTAAGCGCATCAACATAAGGCGGCTCATCTACAGTCGAGTCACCCTAACGTTACTGTAACAAAACCAAGGCAAGAGAACACCTACCGAACACCTCCGGGCGAATGTCGGCGTAGGTCTCCATGACGACGGGGGCTTCCTCCGTGTCGACCTCTAAGGGCTCCTTGCTTCGGCCCCTTCCTCGGCCAGCAGCACCGCCTCGGGGAGTCTTGGGAGCCATCTCTCTCTAACAAAGAAGAAAGAGAAAAGATCTCTGAGAAAGCTTTTGTAGAAAGTAGAAGACTCTCTCTCCTCGCAACCACCTATTTATAGGCTTAGCCTCGCGTGTAAACCGATGAGGCATGACATCAGCAATCAGTCGCTTCGGGTATTGAGAAACCGACGGCTGCTTATCTTCAAAAGATCATCATTAATCTTTCCTAAGATTGAGGCGTTATCTCTTCAGAAGTAGCATACGTCCTAGTAGTATGAGCCTAAGCAACAAGCGTCCCCACAGCGACGCGCAGAACGACCATACGCCAAGAAGAGCCATGCGCCTAGGTGATGACATGCGCCCAGAGTCGTTACTCCCCATGCTTCTTATTCAAAGTATTCCAAAACTTGGCAAGAAAGTTTTGAAAACTTTGAACGGGGTCTTGTAGAAGCATGGAATTTCAGGCGCATCTATAGGCCAAAATTCCTATGCACTCAACCCAACCATGCGACAAACTCAAAATACTCCAGGAAGCTCAAATAGATACTTGGCACAGCAAAGAACAGTACAAGTTTAAAGATATTAAAAATAAGGCTTTTATTTCAAATGAAAGTCTATCACATGTCTAAAGAAAGGCTTTAAAGGGAGAACTTCTATAAAAAGAAAAATCCTAAAGCTATATCCAGGCGCAACAAATGCTATAAGCCCCATGCCAGGCGCATCATCCGTCAGGTGCATCACTCTGATGTCTCATCCAAGCGCATCGTCTCGTCATTAAGGCGCAGGCGCATCAGCACCAATCAGCCCTTGTGTAACAGGAGGAGGAGCTCTCAAGCTCGACAAGGATCACGGCACGATGCCCCGGTCTTCGAAAGCAATAGGCATACTCGGCAGCCTGTGGCTCTGCCAGCATAACGAAAGACGAAGTACGGCCGCTCCGATCTTTGGATGCAATAGGCACTATCGGCCTGTGTCGGGACTCGATGATCACGATATTTGGATGCAACAGACACTACCACAGAAGCTCAGAGCGACGGAAAGACTGGGGCAGCACATCTTTACCCTCGGGAAAAGCTTGGGTTTGGTAGTTCGCCAAGGCAGAGCTCCGGCCAAGTTCATCTTTACATCAAAATGAAGAATGAAAGGAAAGCTTTCCCTCATGCGACTATTTATAACCACGGACAGCCTACACGCGAGTGACAAATGGCTTCCAAATTCCATGTATTGAGTCTGCATTAATAGCAAATACATCTGTCGCCTCGTATTCGACTAAGTCAAGGCAACCATTAACGCCTCGAAAAACTCAACAGGCAGGCCAAAGAGGATGCAACACATTGGCAGATGCGTCGTCGATATCATGTGCTTCCCATGGATGCGCCCAAATTGGCACTAACTAATGCAACCCACTCCATCAAGCATTTAATGCTGAATGAAAAAGGCGACAACGCATTCCAAGAGCCATCCAATCAGCATCAAACGAAGTACCGCTGATGTCAGCACCATCATTAAACCTAGGGTCGACAACGTGGCAGATCGATTATTTGTATACGTCTCGTGGCCATGCGCTCAGAAGACAACATGCGCTCCAGTGGACATATGCCCCCTCAGCTCACTTCTGATCATAAGTAACAGAAGATGTAAGCTCTGCATGCGCCTCAAAAGCTATGTGCCTGGACTTGCTCATGACTCCTACAAATCATGAGACCAAGTCGCCTCCCTTGCGCATGATCCTAGGCGCACCCTGATGCGAAGCTTTGCATGCGCCTCAAAAGCCATGCGTCTAGACTCGTCTATGATGCCTAAAACTCATAGACTAAGTCGCCTCCATGCGCCCAATCCTGGGCGCACCCCGACAAATACTCTCCTCCAAAATTGAGATCTTTGAGCCACAGGCATACGCCATACGTCTTTTGACTCAGTTCTATTCAAAGAATGGGTGCTAACCACCCAAGATCTTAGCAACAACCAAATCTCAGCAACTGCCACGTGTCAAGCGCTTCCACAGCCCAATGAAGCAGTTCGAGCAGATTCTACTACAACTCGGGGCGCATCATCCATGCACCGCCGCCAGCATCAGCCACGTGGCGTTCCCACGTCCAGGCATATCCGACATTTGTGCGCATGAGCAGCCAGCCTGCTATCTATAAATATAAGGATCACTCCTTCATAAGACAGACACATATACAGACAGAGAGAGATATATACAGACAGACTGTTATATCCACATACAGAGGCCAGAAAAGACACTTAACGTCCACTTCTCCTGGCAACGCTCCGGCATCCAGGGCAACCCAGACCTTCAGAGAGTTTGAGATCATCATCAGATCGTCAACAGAGTCAACGTATTACCACTCGCTCTATCGACACCGTACCCAAATAAAAACAAAAGTGTACTCCTAGGACTACGTCAAAGTCCTACATTGTACTCTGCTCTGTTTGCAATTAAAAACACCAATCAATCAAAGATTTTTAATGGCAAACAATATTGTAAGTCCCAATCTCACCAGATCCGGCCAGCATAGACCCATATCAACTACGGTCGCCCTTATGAGTTTCCCTCGCCGACCGACGATCGTCCCTATATCCGGATATGCCATCTTCGCAAATTCCTCCCTATGTCCCAATCTCTTCCTCCGTTGTACCCTGCCTGCCGACGAAAATACCTACTCCAGACACAACCTCCTCCTCCTCTGGCGCACCACCGCTTGGTCGAATCGATAGCTGACGACCGATCGAGGTGAGCCTCTTTTTGAACCTCTTTTTTTCTCATTCTCTGTCTTCTTTTGAAGAGTATATATATTATGTATATGTTGGACTTCATTTTTATTGACTCTGGGCCAAAATATAATAATGGATCCTTGGACTTTGTCTTTGTTATGCCCAGAACCAGAATACTGGAGAGTATAGGACAGACACAGCCAAATACGTACATTGGAGTGCAACCCACCTCGTAATATGGTCACGGCTGTCAAGATGCATGAGGGTTTATCTACAAGCTATCAGTCTCTTATGGTCAAGAACAAGCCTAGTATCTCAATCTCAAGCAAGCAAATAAATGTTACAAGATGTTAGATCATTAGATATACAAAGTAAGGCGTCCCAAATATTATATATTTAGATGATCATGAATCTAGTCATACAAAATGCGAAGACTAGCAAGAGTTAAGTCATACATGATCAACCTTAGGATTTGCCAATCATGTAACAGCCCTTAGACAGACAGAAATTAAAGTTTTAACACGAGCTAACACTTGTTCGGCGGCTAAACGCCTCAAAAGAATAATTTACAATAGAGTGGAAGAGCAAAATAAGAAACTCACTCGCTGCCTCGGTTATGTCTATTGTTCACCATCTGGCTGGAAGGCAGGTAGATTCTCGGATGCTACTCTGAAATCTGGCCACACAAAACCAGCTGGGTCAGAACCCAAAAGAGCAAGTATCATAAAGGAGGCTCCACTGATGAACTAAAACAGCATAAAAATGAATAGAAGAACTGATAAAAAATATAATTAAATAACATGAAAGAGAGAGTTAGAAGAACACACTAGTTTGCATTAGAAAAATAAGAGGCGGAATAAAATTTCCATGTTAATCATGAGATAATCATTAACGCACGGCCAATCAAGTCCTACGGCTTGCTATCATTAGCTAACTAGGGTTATTACCGACATAGTTACTAATAAGATACAGTTGAGATGTTCCTACAGTCGCAAGCCCTGCAGACTATCCAGGTTATCCAGGCGGGGGTTATAAGAGTTTATCAAGATATAAGAGAAACTTTTAGCTTTACATGGAGTACAACACATGACAGTATGCTGGAAATGCGCCCTACTCGACGGCACGCTACAAGTCCACAGGTATGGCCGGGATAACGGGATCGCCTGTAACTAGAAAATCTCTCTATATGAACTACTTGATCAATCTAGTCGTTAACCTAGTCAGATTTATTATGAATCCGTGACCGTGGTAACCAAGAATCCTTGTCCTAAATATGATGCAAGATGAGACAGGTAGCTTGTACAGTCACAATCAAAGAAAATCAACCACAAAGTCAAGATAAGGGTTATACTTAGCAAGACAGGAATAGCTGTCGCAAAACATCAATCAAGATTACACATGTCATGTCAGGTTTGCTTGTCATGTCAATAGTACTTGTCAGGAGTACGCCTCTACTGTCCATTATCAAGATTATCAAGATGGGATTATGTCGTCATGTTCAAGTTCAAGTTACTAGTTCAAGATTATCAAGTCGGGTCATCGCAATTTAGGCCAAGTACAGAAAACATGAAAAGAAGATCAAGAACACCCATGGGTGATTGAAACTATCAGTCGCATATGAACTCTAATTAAAGTGAGACATTAATATTCTTAAAGCCAAGACGAAGATCTACAACTTTCATGTTTTGAGTTTTTTAAGATTTTTACTACAAAATAGCTTAAACATGCAAAAATAGTCATTTGCATGCGGACACGCGGCGCCAATTGGCATGCATCACCGATTGGCAATGCGGTACTGATTAGCATGCGGCACCGATTGACAATGCGGTGAAGATTAGCAAGTGGCGTCGATTGGCACGCGACATTGATTGGTAATATGGTGCCGATTGGCATACGACGACGATTGGCATGCAGTACCGATTGGCAATACGGCACCGACTGGCATGCGGCGTCGATTGGCATGCGTCGCCAATTGGCAATACGGTACCGATTGGCGTACGACACCGATGGGCATGCTACATTGATTGGCAACGTGGCACCGATGGGCATGCGGTACCGATTGGCAATGCGGTGCCGATTGGCGTATGATACTAATTGGAACGCGATACCGATTGGCATGCGGCACCAATTGGCAATGCGGTGTCGATTGGCATGCCGCACCAAATGGCAATCCGACGATGATTGGCGTGCGGTGCTAATTGGCATGTGGCACCGATTGGCATACGGCACCGATTGGCATGTGGCACTGATTGGCAATACGGTGCCAATTGGCACGTGGCACCAATTGGTAATACGGTGCTGATTGGCGCACGGCACTAATTGGCACGTGGTGACGATTGGCGTACGACGTACTGTTTATCGTCCCGACAGCACTGAAGGTGAGGGGAACCCATGAACACAAAAATAATACTGTTCCCTGATAACCAACTCTGCCCATGGCTGCTTGTACTGTCTGTTGTAGGGCATCGCCCCGATGATCTTATGACGCAAACAGATCCCAGATGAGTCCCATCAGGGCTCTATTGTCAGGATTTATATGCTGGGCTGGCTGTACTGGTGGCTCTGGATCCCCAAAAGGTATGACTCGAGAGGCTACCTCTGAGTGCTGGGCTTGGTCCCTAGGTTGCGGCTGGTTCACTTGTTGCTGCTGGTTCACTGGAGGTGCTCTACCCAGCTGATCGGTAGGACCAGGAACAATGCCACTGAAGAAAAGGACATAGAAAACAATAAGAAAGGACCAAGATAGATCAAGAATGGAATCATATTATCATGTCAAGATTTTGGAAGATAAGAAAGCACGAGTAGAGATCAAGGATGAACGCTGTTTGAGACATGTTTTCAGTAAAACTCTTACACATCTTGATTTACAAGACCTGCGGGCCACCACTTAAACCGCGTCACGCTCCAGAACCAGAATACTGGAGAACGGAGGATAAACACAGCCAGCTACGTACATTGAAGTGTAACCCACCTCGTAATACAGTCATGACTGTCTAGATGCATGAGGGTTTATCTACAAGCCATCAGTCTCTTATGGTCAAGAATAAGCCTAGTGTCTCAATCTCAAGCAAGCAAATAAATGTTACAAGATGTTAGATCATCAGATATACAAAGTAAGACATCCCAAATATTATATATTCAGATGATCGTGAAGCTAGTCATACAAAATACGAAGACTAGCAAGAGTTAAGTCATATATGATCAACTCTAGGATTTGTCAATTACGTAACAGCCCTTAGGCAGACAGAAATTAAAGTTTCAACACGATCTAACACTTACTCGACGGCTAAAGGACTCAAAAGAATAATTTACAATAGAGTGGGAGAGCAAAATAAGGAACCCACTTGCTGCCATGGTTACGTCTAGTGTTCACCATCTGGCTGGAAGGCAGGTAGATCCTCGGGTGCTACTCCGAAATCTGGTCACACAAAACCAGCTGGATCAGAACCTAGAAGAGCAAGTACCAAAAGGGAGGCTCCACTTATGAACTAAAACTAGCATAAAAACATTTATAAGAACTAATAAAAGAACATAATTAAATAACATGAAAGACAGAGTTAGAAGAACACACTAGCTTGTATTAGGAAAACAAGAGGTGGAATAAAATTCCCATGTTAATCATGAGACAATCATTCACGTACGGCCAATCAAGTCCTATGACTTGTAATCATTAGCTAACTAGGGTTATCACAGACCTAGTTACTAGCAAGATGCAGTTGATGTAAGGCTCCGCTCCGCACAAGGCATTTGGTTGGCTTGTTGGATGCGATCAGAAAGTTGGACCATAACATGGGTTGGAGATCAGAGAATTGAGACTGATGTAGTCTCTCTTAGCTGGCTAGACGGAATGGGTATTGGAACATGGCTCACTCGGGAGCTACGCTTAGTAGGAGTGTATACGATCGAAACATGAAGACCCTTTATATAAGTGAATGGAACTGTGCTTCCTCCTTCCTAATCCTTCATGTTTAATAAAATGGAGTTTTTATGATGCTATGAATTGTCCTTAAATGTTCCATGTGTTAGTTGCTAAATAATAGAGATGCTTATGCTGAGAATTATTGAAATGAATAACACATGAACATTGAACTGTTAAATAAATAACACTTGAACTACTAATGTGACTTGATACCTGAGAATGAATTAATAACGTCCCTTAGACTTAATGTTGTTGAAACAAGTAAAACATTTGAATAATGAGATACCTTGTGAATGATACATAAAAAAGAACTGGCTCTGTTATTGACTCAATGAACTGAATGAAATACTAGAATCATGTACACCCTGTGTAATATTGGTAATAGATATAAATTGTTGCCTGTCTTCTTATAAGCAATGAATGAAATGATATGTGCCCCAATAAGATGAATGAAATATTGTTTGTCCCTTGTTGAAAGAATGCTATGAGAAATGTTGCAATAAATCGGTGTAATAAGAAATAATAAGGCTTGGGATCGCCGAGATCACCAAGTAGAAATGATGGAAATGATAAGTCATTGGATACGACGTGAGGAGGTGAGATAATACAATGTTGCCTTTACTTATCTTAATATTTTACCATGCGACTTCGAACGGACACGCATTCGCATGGTCATGGGCAACTTGTATACAAGGTATTATTTTCTCGGACAGTTCCCAGGGCCCTAGGTACCGATTCGACCTAGGAGGAAATGTTATCGTGCTTTAGTGGCACGAGGTATCGGGACATTCATTCGGGCTCGTAACCCGATGAATGGCGTGTCGCATACCCTCCGAAGTCCTATATGGCAAGTCCAAAATGGTGTACTAACACCAGTGGTCATGTTGTCAGGATGCATGCTAATGAATGTTTTGTAGAGACAGAGTAAGTGTGACATCTAACCTGTCTTTGATGCAGGTACGAGGGAGTCAACTATCGGTAAGAAATCACTTAAACGTGATATGATCATCATACTTGTAGTTCAACTTGCCTGCTTAACATGTTAATCGAATGATGCTAAAATATTGCCTTTTCATACGAATTGCCATCACATGTTTAAGATGTTAGTGCTAATGTTGCCTCAACGATGCTTAACATAATAACACCATAATGCTACAATGTTGCCTCACAATGAACACTGCTCAATCATGATATATATGCTAAATGATGCCTTTACAAGATTGATATAACCTGTTCAATGCATGTTAACTCAAACGCTAATTAAGAGATGCCTTTATATGAACACTGCTAGAACATGGTTACATGCTTCACTATAAATATTGCCCATGAATTGTAAACTGAAGCTAGGCCCCAACTAGAAGATCACTCTAATGAATGTTTGCTAAAATTGACCACTTAGTGTCGGTTTAGGAGAGTGGGTTGGATTCTGCTTGCCAGTACATAGATGATGTACTGACCCACGTTGTGGGCACTCTTTTTAGGTGCTTGTGCTTGAGAAATTCTGTACACGAAGATTGGCTTGATCGGTCATGCGATATCGAAGAATTATTGGGCATGCAGAAGCTCTCCTTCCAAAAGATGATGTCTTCTATGTATAAAGGGCATAATATAAGGAACACTGTAATCAGTTGTACCAATGAGTTATAAGCCAAGTCGGTATATCGAGTTGTAATTCAATATATCGAGTATCAAATATAAAGCCTTATGGCATGAGTTTTAGTTGGCTATCAATGTAATATGGAAGGTGTTATAAACTTTGCAATCTATTGCAAGTCTTGTACTCTATTTCAATTATCAATAAAGACAGCTTACTTCTACATGTCTCTGTACGACTTCAAGTTATCTGCTTATTTTTGCAGCTATAAATCAATAATATGTTATATTCAATGAGTAAGAATGTCCTTATATTAACTTCAATTTGTTTGCTTCTGCCGCTGTAATGTATTTCTATTTGAAGATTATCAATTATGTACTGTATTTCCCTTGTACAAGTGCAATATCAGACTTGTACGGCATCAAGTTCGAGCGAGGATGAACGATTTGGCATGAATCAAAGCGAGGATGAACGATTCTCCGAATCGGGGCATGACAGTTGAGATGTTCCCGCAGTCACAAGCCCTGTAGACTATCCAGGTTATCCAGGCGGGGGTTATAAGAGTTTATCGAGATTTAAGAGAAACTTTTAGCTTTATAAGGAGTGCAACACATGATAGTGTACTGGAAATACGCCCTACTCGACGGTAGGCTATATGTCCATAGGTGTTGCTTGGATAACAGGATCGCATGTAACTGGGAAATCTCTCTATATTAACTACTTGATCAATCTAGTCAATAATATAGTCAGATTCATTATGAATCCCTAACCGTGGTAACCAAGAATCTATGTCCTCGACATGATACAAGACGAGACAGATAGCTTGTACAGTCACAATTAAGAAAAATTAACCATTGAGTCCAGACAAGGGTTACACTTAGTAAGACAGAAATAGCTATCACAAAATAGCAATCAAGATTACACATGTCATGTCTGGTTTACTTATCATGTCAAGAGTACTTGTCAGGAGTGCGTCTCGACGGGCCACTATCAAGATTATCAAGATGGGATCATGTTGTCATGTTCAAGTTCAAGTTACTAGTTCAAGATTATCAAGTCGGGTTATCGTAATTTAGGCCAAGTACAGAAAATGTGAAAAGAAAATCAAGAACACCCATGGGTGATTGAAACTATCAGTCGCATATGACTCTAAATAAAGTGAGACAGAAAGATTCTTAAAGCCAAAACAAAGATCTACAACTTTCATATTTTGAGTTTTTAAGATTTTTGCTACAAAATAGCTTAAACAGACAAAAATAGTCATTCGTACGCGGACATACGGCGCCGATTGGCATACGGCACTGATTGGCAATACGGATTCGATTGGCATACGGCACCGATTGACAATGCGGCAATGATTGGCATGTGGCACCGATTAGCACGCGACACCGATTGGCAATGCGTACCGATTGGCATGCGGCACCTATTGGCAATGCGGTACCAATTGGCACACAGCACCGATTGTCATGCGGTGCCGATTGGTAATATGGCGTTGATTGGCACATGGCACCGATTGGCATACGTCGCTGATTGGCAATGTAGCGTCGATTGGCACGCAGTACCAATTAGCAATTTGGCGCCGATTGGCGTACGGCACTAATTAGCATGCAGTGTCGATTGGCATGCGGCACCGATTGGCATGCGGCACCGATTGGAAATACGACACTGATTGGTGTGCGACGCTAATTGGCACGTGGTGCCGATTGGCATGCGGCGCCGATTGGCATGCGGTACCGATTGGCAATATGGCGTCGATTAGCATGAGGCACCGATTGGTAATGCGGCGCTGATTGGCGCACAACGTTAATTGGCACGTGGTGCCGATTGGCATACGACGCCGATTGGCACGCGGAGCCTATTGGTGCACGACGTACTGTTCGTCGTCCCGGCAGCACCGAAGGTGTGTGTAACCTATGAAGACAATAAATACTATAACTTCCTCAAAGTAACTCGAAATTATTTGATTCAAAAGTCAAAATTGGATAGAATTGAATTCTCCACAACATGGAACCATTAGTTTTTGGAAATAACAAGTTTTTAGAGATCGAAACTAAGAAAAATAAGAAAAAGTTAAAACTTAGATCTACAAAATTATATCTATCAAAACCAAAAATTTTAAGTTCTAAAGATGCTTAAAATTATGTAGGAAAGAAGGTAGAACAAATAAAAATGGAGATCCATCATGTCCTCTATGGATCAAGTTGTACTAGCCTTAGGGTTTAGTAGGTGGGAGGAGTAAATAAAGAAGAAGAAATGAATGAGAAGTAATAAAGAGAGAGAGAGAGAGAGAGAGAGAGAGAGGAGTTGGTTTATATACCAACCCTTCTCATCTCAACCCAACCAAACCAAGCCAAGCCAAGTTGAACCAAGGTGAACCAAACCAAAGGCAAGATTAAACCAAGACTAGGCTAACCAAGACAAGTCAAAATACGGGTCACCTGACAAATGTCAGAAATTCGTACACGTATACTAAAAAATGCATACAAAAAAAATGGGAGTTACAGTCTTGGGTCATTATAACCAATAGTAAATATGGGCTTTTATGATTAAAAATAATTATTGGATTTTATGAGTTAAGGGGCTTTAGTAATAAATAAGCTTTGGGCTCATATGATAAGTATAGTTTTGGGTTTGCAGTAACAAAGAATTGTTATTTGGGCTTATAAAACCATGACTATAATTATTTGTACTCTAAGTAAGTTGTGAGGCCTAATTATGGACTTTATATTAGACATATACTAAACACTGAAGTAGAATGATCCAGATAATGGACTTTTATAACTAAGTATTTAATTAAATTATTAGTTGGAGGAATATAAGGCTAAGATTGTATTTATAAAATCTTATGAATAGGTTGGACTAGGAGCAGTCTCTAATGCTTTGGACCTGAGGCAAGTACTCTATAACTTTGTCTCTTTACTTGATATATGTAATCAGGACTCATGTTGGACATAAGATGACACGATTGGACTTGTACTTCATGTGCCCTTTGTTCTAGTTTTGGTTCTGGTACTTTATGTGCCCTTTGTTCTAGTTTTGGCTCTAGTACTTGAGGAGGAGAAATGCTAAGTAGGTATATGACCAAACTCACAACCGCTAGTTAGGTCTTGTGGATAGCTTAATCATGTTCTGCATGCATGATTGACCTGTACCTTATCATACTTATGCTTACCAGTCGATCACATGTCGAATATAGTATTTCAATCACGAGTCTTAATTATTTCTTGTCCATGTTTCAGTCTTTCATGATCATCTAGTATTTTAGGTCAATACATGTTCATTATTGTATTATATTTCCTCGATATTATTTTGTACCAATTTATTGTTGTAGATGTATTTTGCTCCGTCCTGACTAGATAGTTGACATATTAGGTCATAGAGATCAACACAAAGGATGGCTCTAGAATATTCTAGCAGAGTTAGATAGATTGTTGTATAAAATTGATGTATATTTAACGAGGCATGTATTTGGTGATTTTATCGAATTGGTCTCTGAGTTATGACTTAATTGTATGATGTACTTAAACCATACTAGAGGACTGTGGCAATTGTGTGTGTGTGTGTGTGCTGGGGTTTGGTTTCCTACTTTATTAGTTTCTATGATTGAGCAAGTTCGATAATTATGAATATTTGGCGACTATTGAGGTTTAGAACAACTGATCCTACCGTCGATACTACGGCCTAGGCTAGATGCACTCACAACATGTACCTAAACATTCGGGCACGGGTCATGACAGGTGAAAATGGAACCACCCGACCAATATCCCACCTCTACGCAAAGTCCCTTGGCTACTCCATGCACGGGGAGCACCTCCGCATTAACCGCCTTTATCTTGCTTGAATCTTTCTCCAAGGCTATACCCAAGTGACGAACCTACGTGCCCAAGATAAAGTTATGAGTGTCGCTTGTATCAACCAACGCTCCTATGCTCATGACATTGATCCTCACATCAACGTATATAAGCTCCTTGTGTAACTCCTCTTCCCGAAATTTCTTTTTGAAATATTTTATTATTTATTTGATTTAAATGGTAATTTTTAGAATTTATAAATAATTATATAATTCATTATTACGGTAGATGATTTTAGTTATGGTTAGGAACTGGGGTACAAGATGACCAAGAATCATGGCACGGATAGTGTAGTGGCGTGCTTTGACTAGTGTTTAGCCATGGTAGGGGAATACCAAGCCATAAGTGAATCCCAACTAAGAAAACCAGACCAAGTTGCGACATGACCACTATAAATTTATTAGTAATATTATTTGACTTTAGGTGACCCGGTTGTACCAAACTAGTCCGGACGGACCAGAACCAAGTCCAAGCCCACGTAGTCGGGTTGTATATTCAGAGACGACCATGGAGATGTATGTTGCATTGGTATTCTACCTTAGTGATTTAGAAAGCAATTTGGAAACGATTGTTATATATACATATTATTGTGCTTGCTATTAGAAATAGTATATGTTTGATAATATAGTAAATAAATTTCTTTAACAAATATTTTGGACTTTATAGGATTTATCTAAGTTATATTTATACTTGTGTATATATATATAGAAGTGTATTTATAATATATGAAAATTAGGCTTATATATAAATATATATATATATGTTTAGTTTTCTAATTGTAATTATTAGTACATAAATTCTACATTATAAATATTGTTTATGTTTAAGATATTTTATTGTCTATATTGAGTTTGTGATATATATAGATATATATAACATAAAGTAGTATATGAAGATATACGTGTGTACGTGTATATACAGATATATATATATGTATACATATATGTATATGAATATAAATATATACATAATAGTTGATAAAAAAATATATATATACATAATAGTTGATAAAAAAAATAAACCAAATGCAACCATCCCGAGAGCAGCCCAATACCAGCCGGTCTAGGTCTAAGACCCCCCAAATTAGCCCACAGCCTAAGAACCCAACCTGAACCCTCAACCCCTCGCAGAGCCGACCCGTGCAAACTTTATATGTAGGTATACGCGAGAAGAAGGATGCGAACCCTAATCCTCTACGCGACCAGGCCGACTTCCCCATAGCCAGGCGACTGTCGGAGAATGTCCCAGTCACCTGTACCGCCGCACATGGTGCCGGACCGGCCGTGCGCTCCTGGAAACAGAGGAACAACAACAGCAGTTCGGCAGGCCGAACCCCCACTTTGCAGGTAAAGTGCTCACCCCTCGTTCGATCGTTCGTTGTTTCGTTTTCACGTATACGACCACAACATAAACCTCCTCTAGACTCAGTAATTAGATTTAGCTAGAATACGACAACATCTGTGGTTGATCGATTCAAAAATCGATGAATAAACTACCAAAACAGAACCAAGATCTAGTTCAAAACCCTAGATTAGGAAGGCAAACTCCTGTCGTTTCAACCGCAGTTTTAGAAATCTAATTAAATAGATCCGTAGGTGGCATAACCAGGATCGAAACCCTATTATTACTTTAAATTATAGTCACTCATCCAGTGAATAAAATCCGTTTGAAAACCATAAAAACATGGGAAAATATTTTTCAAAAATCTCAAAAACACTCTGATACGACGTGCGTCCTGCCAATTCGGGCGACGTGGTCGCGAACCGTAAGCATCGAAAGGTGCATAATGGCTTCGTGGACATGTGGGCTTTGACAAAATTTAAATTGGTCGCGTGTGCTTGACGAATTTGATGCGTATCCTTCGAAATTCACCGTGTCGGCCTCTGTGCAAATTTCCCAATTACTTCGTGCACGTTTGTCAGATCGAGATGAAACTTGCGCCAAGAAGATCGTATCATTTTTCTGGTCCTGTATGCCAAGTTTGGTCTGATTCTGAGACAGTTGATCGGATCGTCGTTTTGCGGGGCCTACGGTCCGACTCAATGGGTGATTTTGTGCACGGTCCACCGAAATCCAACTTTGGACATACGGTTGGGTTCATATCGGAAAACCGGACCTGTTGACATATAGTTTGACGACTTTAGAGACATTGACTCTGACACAATTTTCGGTACAAAGCAGGTCCAACGGCGGATATTATTTTTGTCCAAAATTACCATTTGCCCCTGTGTCCAAAATTGGACTTAAGGACAGGCAATTTTAGCTATTTTGACTATTTTGAGAATGTTGGCAATATCTGTTTCAGCTTTCGGAGACTATTGTGAGATTTAACTCTTGTGGCTTATCAGTTTGATGAGATGTATTTGGATCTATATGCAACGACCAGGCAAGATACCTTGCCTCCCTCAATAGTTCATTTGTATGTTTATAGTTTTTTTGTTTTTAGTATGTTATCATTTAGTTACTCTAGTTGATATGGATTCAGATGTTTTCTATATACCATATTTACTAGTTTATTGTCTTGCTTGTATATCAGTATTACCTAACTTGATAGCGTAGTTACACCAGGCTTGTCCACATTATGGTTCATGCTAGAGTAGTTCTTACCTGTGTCATGACTGAGTTGTACCGTGTCATCACCTGTATCTTGATTGAGTCGTGTCTGCAAGTATGTGTGATTGAACTGTTATTCCTGTATCGTTTCCACAACCTGCGAGTCCACACACGGGGCGAGGGTTGATCATTTGCACCTGCGAGTCCACACACGGGACGAGGGTGACTTGTCTTGAAACTGGCCTGCGGGTCCACATTCGGGGCGAGGGTTGGTATTCCATTGATCTCTTGTTTACTTGTTCTTCCAGTAGTTCATTTATGCATAGTTGATCCCGTATCCGTGTTCATAGTTACATGTCAGTAGCCACATGTCAGTCTCATGTCTAGTTCCTGTTTATACCATGTTTATATTATTGCATGATTAAACTGTTAGATAGGCATATTTTTATGTATCTTGCTATATCCCCTGAGGACCTGATGATCTCTTCTGGTAGCTGATTGCATGGAGTTAGTTATCGGCTCATGATGGTAGTGATTACACCTGCAGGAATACATGTATTTGTTTGTGATATTTTTTTATTATCCTCTCGTGCTTTATATTCTATGCCATGATATATTCTGCTTATTTTATAGACTCATATCATTCTTGGAGTCTAATCAAAAAATATGCTAATGGGCTGCAGACCATGACCCATAATTATTCATTATTGTTTATATGATTTTTGTGGATTGAGATATAGGTTAGATTAGACATGATACCCTATTCTGGACTGCTTATACGTATTCGAGTCGGGCTGGAGTCTCCTCGATACGTAGCTGGCTTGCTCACGAGCTCGCGTCCGAAAAGCGGGTGAGGGTCGTGACAAGTTTTTGTGGTGGCCCATGCAGGTCAGAGCATATCGTACCGGTTACGTAACTGTACTGGTAGGAGCCTGCGACTATGACTAAACCTTAGAAATCTTAATCCACGCTGCCTTGAAAATTCTCCTAGAAATTCTCTACGTCCTTGAAACTCCATATTTGCTCTCAATTATACTTCCTTGCTTCCCATATCATTGAATTCTCGTCCCTTTTTATTTCGAAGTGACGAACGATCGTGCTGTCTAGGATTTATCAAAAATTCTTAAATTATAGTATAATATTGCTTGATTATTTAATTTTGGTTGTTTGATAGATATGAAGGATTATAGATGTCATATGCCCTAGATATCTGTTGGAAGAATTATTAGTCACTAGTTAGAAGATTATAAGATTTTAGTGACCTGTGTTTCAAGGGAGTAGTATGACCAAAGGTGGGTAGAAGTTTTCGAGATTTTGTAAATACCAAATGAATAGAGAAGGCCATAAAATATTTTTTAGAAATTAAATTTGAGGAGATTAAGGACTTTGAATTTTAGGGAATAGTTATGAATTAGAATTTCGAGAACAAAATTATTTTAAGGTGGGTAGATTTGTAACTCCTCTTCCCAAAAATTTTTTTTGAAATATTTTTATTATTTATTTGATTTAAATGGTAATTTTTAGAATTTATAAATCATTATTTAATTCATTATTATGGTAGATGATTTTAGTCATGGTTAGGAATTGGGGTACAAGATGACCAAGAATCATGGCACGGATAGTGTAGTGGCATGCTTTGACTAGTGTTTAGCCATGGTAGGGGAATACCAAGCCATAAGTGAATCCCAACTAAGAAAAGCAGGCCAAGTTGCGACATGACCACTATAAATTTATTACTAATATTATTTGACTTTTAGGAGACCCAGTTGTACCGAACTAGTCCGGATGGACCAGAACCAAGTCCAAGCCCACGTAGTCGGGTAGTATATTCAGAGACGACCAAGGAGATGTATGTTGTATTGGTATTCTACCTTAGTGATTTATAAAGCAATTTGGAAACGATTGTTATATATATATATACATATTATTGTGCTTGCTATTAGAAATAGTATATGTTTGATAATATAGTAAATAAATTTCTTTAACAAATATTTTGGACTTTATAGGATTTATCTAAGTTATATATATACTTGTGTATATATATATATATATATATATATATATATATATATATATATATATATATATATATATATATATATATATATAAGTATATTTATAATATATGAAAATTAGGCTTATATATAAATATATATGTTTAGTTTTCTAATTGTAATTATAAGTACATAAATTTTACATTATAAATATTGTTTATATTTAAGATATTTTATTGTCTATATTGAGTTTGTGATATATAGATATATATAACATAAAGTAGTATATGAAGATATACGTGTGTACGTGTATATATACAGATATATATATATATATATATATATGTATACATATATGTGTATGAATATAAATATATACATAATAGTTGATAAAAAAACAAACCAAATGCAACCAGCCCGAGCCCAGCAGCCCAATACCAGCCGGTCCAGGTCTAAGACCCCCCAAATCAGCCCATAGCCTAAGAACCCGACCCGAACCCTCAACCCCACGCAGAGCTGACCCACGCAAATTTCATACATAGGTATACGCGAGAAGAAGGATGCGAACCCTAATCCTCTACACGACCAGGCCAACTTCTCCATAGCCAGGCGACCGCCGACGAATGCCCCAGTCACCTGTGCCGCCGCACAAGGCGCCGGACCGACCGCGCGCTCCTGGAAACAGAGGAACAGCAACAGCATTTCGGCAGGCCGAACCCCCACTTTGCAGGTAAAGTGCTCACCCCTCGTTCGACCGTTCGTTGTTTCGTTTTCACGTATACGACCACAACATAAACCTCCTCTAGACTCAGTAATTAGATTTAGCTAGAACACGACAACATCTGTGGTTGATCGATTCAAAAATCAATGAATAAACTACCAAAACAGAACCAAGATCTAGTTCAAAACCCTAGATTATGAAGGCAAATTCCTGCCGTTTCAACCGCATTTTTAGAAATCTAATTGAATAGATCCGTAGGAGGCATAACCAGGATCGAAACCCCATTATTACTTTAAATTCTAGTCACTTATCCCGTGAATGAAATCCGTTTGAAAACCATGAAAAACATGGGAAAATAATTTTCAAAAATCTCAAAAATACTCCGATGTGACGTGCGTCCCTCCAATCCGGGCGACGTGGTCGAGAACCTTAAGCAACAAAAGGTGAGTAATGGCTTCACGGACGTGTGGACTTTGACGGAATTCAAATTAGTCGCGTGTGCACGACGAATTTGATGCGTATCCGTCGAAATTCACCGTATCGACCTCCGTGCAAATTTCCTAATTACTTCGTGCATGTTCGTCAGATCGAGACGTAACTTACGCCAATATGATCGTATCATTTTTCTGGTCCTGTATACCAAGTTTAGTCCGATTCTGAGACAGTTGATCGGATCGCCGTTTTGCGGGTCCCATGGTCCGACTCAACTAATGATTTTGTGCACGGCCCGCCAGAATCCAAATTTGGACATACGGTTGGGTTCGTATCGAAAAACTGGACCTGTTGACATATAGTTTGACGACTTTATAGACCATTGACTTTGGCATAATTTTCGGTACAAAGCGGGTCCAACGGCGGACATCGCTTTTGCCTGAAAATACTGTTTTGCCCCTGTGTCCAGAATTGGACTTAAGGACAGACAATCCCAGCTAATTTGACTATTCTGAGAATATTTACAATGTCTGTTTCAGCTTTCGGAGACTATTGTGATATTTGACTCATGTGGCTTATCAGTTTGATGAGATGTATTTGGATCTACATGCAACCACCAGACAAGATACCTTGCCTCCCTCTATAGTTCATTTTTATGCTTATAGTTCTTCTGTTTTTAGTATGTTATCATTTAGTTACTCTAGCTGATATAGATTCAGATGTTTTCTACATACCATGTTGACTAGTTTATTGTCTTGCTTGTATATCAGTATTACCTGACTTGATAGCGTAGTTACACCAGGTGTCACGACCCGCTCCCGAATAATCGGACACGAGTCGGACACGCCCAGCCTTCGTCGTTAGACATGACGAATTAAGATGTACAAATCTAGGGAAAACTAACCAGATAATCAAGACAAGTACAAACCACAGCATCTATAAATGTATCCCAGAATAAAAGTAGAGTGCAAGTCTACAAGTTATTACATTCATCCAGTTAGAATAAGTCTGATAGTCTCAATACAAGGAAAATATATAAATACTAAGGTAAAGCTCTAGGCTTCTGCAGCCTCTAAGTCAAGAGCAACTCCAGCTGGCTCTCCTGCATCTACTGGCTCTCGACCATAATATGTGTCGCACAGAGCCTCCAACTCACCTGCAACATATCATAGTCAGGAGCGGAGCAAAGTACAGTTCTAGGTAATGAACAAGAACATGATATGAAAATAAGTACAGGTGTACATGAAAATGAAATACAGGAAGTAAACAGAAAAGGACAGGAATGTAAGTACAGAAAATAAAGTACAGGAACTATAGTGCAGGAGTATAAAGTACAGGAAAATGTAAAGTACAGAAAATGTAACGTATAGGAATGGGACTATAATCCTGAAGTACAAGACATTATAAGTGCACAATATTGAAATACAACAAGTCCATGTGACCGACTGGGGTGAGTACAGGAGCATGTACAGGAGCACATGAATATGGTACGGCTTAGGGCCCTCGTGCACGATGCAAGGCCTAAGCTATCTACATGAATATAGTAACCGGGTTTGGTCACATGGCTAGTGTATTTTCCCACCCGACACAAGCAATTACAAGAACAGGAATACAGGAGTACAAGGGTACATGATATCGTGTCATGTCGTGTCATAAGAAAGGTACAAGATATGTAAATGTACAAAACCGTAGAAAAGTACTTGTCTTGCTCCGGAAAAGTACTGGTAAACAATGGAGTTGGATATCTTCCTGTTATGAATGATTTACAATTGGTTAAGCCATGCCCATTATCTAGTTAATAATTAATTATTTCTACTACAAACTATAAATACTTGTTTAATTTAATAATTAAAAGCACTGCCAGCCTACTTCTTTCCTAACAATCTAATCATAAGCTACTTATGAATTGCTACATCAAGGTGGCAAGACTCAAGTGACAGTTCCTAAAATTAGCTTAGGGTTTCCTTAGGAATAGGTAACTATCCATCATTACTAGTCTAATAGGCTTGAAGTCACATAATTAACCCAACCCAGTGATCCCATCTGCTGGAACATGCCACTGGAAACATACTACAACCCATGTACACTATATTCAAAAAATGATTCAAACACCTTGAAGCTCAAAATTAGGCAAACTTACTTTCTCAGTAATCAACCCCACCTGCATATATATATATATATATATATATATATATATATATATATATATATATATATATATATATATATATATATATATATATATATATATATATATATATTAAAAAATATATATATATATATATATATGTATATATATATATATATATAGCTTGCCATTCAATTGCATAGCTGCCCATAATTAAACAAAAGGAAGCTGAACTTGACTAACCATTTTTTTAGAACAAAACTGAACCCATAGTCTCAAAAATCAAAAGTATTCTCATAATGAATACTTATACAAATTCATCTTTTGAAGGAAAACCAATCAATTCAAAATATACAAATCAATTTAAAGAGAGAACACAATCTATATAAAGATCCAAAGACACAGCTGGACCCATCCTGGACACGCCGAACTGGTCCCCCATCCCTGGACACGCCACGACACCCTCGGTTCAAACACGGCCCCAACTTATGGACACGCCCCGACTTGAGTCACAATACTCTTGGTTCAGCAGCAAATCAACACAGTCAAGGTAAAACATAACTCCAATGCACACATCAACACGAACGGGTTTGAATCACCAGACACGAACACAGATCACAACATCACGGTCGATCCTGGCCAACACCCAACTCAAAAATAAAAATAATATGAAATAATGGAGAGATAGCATTCATACCTGAAAGAGATTTCTAATACGAGAAGTCTTCTATCCAAAGTCTCAATTCTCTCACGAATCTAGGCGAGATCAAAACTGCCGTTGCATCGTTTAAAACAAAACAACCAAGACAAAGATTAAATTCCCGACACTAGCTGTCCCCCCCCTCCCGAAAGAGTAAATCATAATCACGACGTAACTTACAATTACGAACAATCGAACTCAATTTGAATTTTCGATCTATCACCAGCTCCCAAAACTCTCTAACCAAATTTAGACATGAAACAACCCTCAATTCAATCAATGAATCCGAGACTCAAAATGGAAATGAAATCAAAAGGGTCACAATACTTACCAAGAATTCAGAGTCTCACTGAACAAGTCTCAATTATACGATCAGCTCATCCGAAGCTATTTCAAAATACAATACTCAGCACCTATATCCGGAGTATAGCTAAATAATTTAGAAAATCAAATCGAAAAGCCGATCTACTCACCCGAACTTCTGGATCATATAAACTCCGTCGATCTAGGAAAAGAAATCGAATCTACTGTTCCTCTAGTGCACTCGAGTAGTGAGTAAACGTTTCTACGATCGATCGACCTTGAATTCAAAAACACCAAATTAGATCTGAGAGTGCAGAAAACGAGTCCCAACAAAAAAATCTCACAACGGTTCACCTCAGTGTTATTGCCGGAGTCGAATGACGAAATTGCCGAAGAAGCGCTACCAAAGCCGATCTGTAGGAATCGACCGCAGCTTGCCATCGAAGAGCGCTCGTCGAAGCTCGCGCGCCAAGTCGTCGGAGTCCGCCTAGCGTCGCTCGCCGCCGGCCGAGACTCGGTTAGGGCTCTAATATTTGGGGAGAGGAATTTGAGAACTAAAGAAAATGAGAAAGAGCTGCTGCTCTCTCTCTCTTCAATCTGTAATATAAAAGAAAAGGAATTTTGTAGTTAGGCCCCTCCGCCAACACCAATTTACAGATCATCCCTTCCGCCTAGTAATTTTTACACCAACCCCCTCTTCATTTTCACTTATTGCAGGATTCTAAAGAAAATCAGTTACAATATTTCTAAAATTGAGTGGGGACCACTAATTGGTTATAACAAACTTTCAAATTTGAAATTCTGCTCCTAAATTAATTTCCCTCCAAAAATATAAATCACAATATTAATTTTTAAAACCAAAACTTATTATTTGAAACTTAAATCATCAACTATTATTATTAGAAATACTTTTAAAAATAAATTTATTTTTCTCAAAATAGGGAGGTGGAGTTACAAATCTCTCCCCTTAAAATAATTTTGTCCTCGAAATTCGAGAGATAATCAAAACAATCTCAAAGCAAATTCTCAAAGAAGGTTCAAACATAAATCATTTATTATATTTAAAATTCTCAATATCAAAGTACACTCAAGCAAACAAACTGGGATAGCGCTCCCGCATCTCATCATCGCGCTCCCACGTGGATTCTTCCGGAGAGTGGTGTCTCCACATGACGCGGACAACTAGAATAGTCTGGTTCTGCAGGCGCTTCTCCCTACGATCAAGGATCTCCATTGGCTACTCCTCGTAAGTCAATCTCGGACCCACCTCTAGCTCTGAATAGTCCACCACATGGCTCGGATTTGGAATGTAGCGTCAAAGCTGGGACACGTGGAAAATGTCATGCACTCCCTCCAAGCTAGCTGGAAGCGCTAGTCGTTATGCCACCTTGCCAATCCGCACCGTCATGTCGAAAGGCCCAATGTACCTCGGACTGAGCTTCCCGCCTCTGCCAAAGCGAATGACGCCCCTAGTCGGCGAGATCTTCAGGAACACTCTATCTCCAACCGCGAACTCCAGTGGCCGTCTGCTGCTGTCCGCCTAGTGCTTCTGCCGATCCTGTGTAACTCTGAGATGCTCTCTGATCAGTCTGACTTTTTCAGCTGAGTCCACCACCATCTCTGGCCGAAGCAAAGCCCTCTCGCCAATGTCGTCCCAAGATAAAGGCGTACGACATCTCTGCCCATATAGTGCCTCGAACGGTGTCATCTCGATGCTAGCCTAGTAACTGTTGTTATAGGTAAACTCCACTAGATGCAAATGATCATCCCACGAACCGCCAAAATTATGTACGCAAACCCACAGCATGTCCTCCAGTGTCTGAATGGTCCTCTCGGACTGCACGTCCGTCTGTGGATGATAGGCAGTGCTGAACTTCAACTGTGACCCCAAGATCAGCTGTAGACTCCTCCAGAAATATGATGTGAAGCGGCTATCCCTGTCTAAAATAATGCTCACCGGCACTCCGTAAATCTGCATAATCTGTCGCATGTAGAGGTCTGTAAGCTTCTCGGTCGACAGCCCAACCTTGAACGGAATGAAATGAGAAGACTTCGTCAGTCTATCCACGATAACCCAAATAGCATCCTTGCCACTGGGCGTACGCGGTAAACCAGAGACAAAGTCCATGGTAATGTGCTCTCACCATTCCGGGATAGGTAAAGGTTGGAGTAATCCTGCTGGTCTCTGGCGCTCTGCCTTGACTTGCTGGCACACAAGGTATCTGAAAACAAATCTGGCAACCCCTCTCTTCATTCCATACCACCAAACATACTCTCGCAGATCCTTGTACATCTTGGTAGACCCAGGATGAATAGAATCCTGCGACTGGTGGGCCTCCTGCATTACTTCCTCCTACAGATCCTTGGGCACACACAACTGGTTCCCATGCCTCAGAGATCCATCCTCTGCAATGGTGAAGTCGTCGAGCAATCCTACCTCTGCCTGGCCTCTGAGACATCGGAGTCCCTTATCAAAAAACTGGGCCTCCTTGATCTTCTCTAACAGTCCTGACTGTATCTGCATGTGCATCAGCTGTCCTCCAATTCCTGATAGAACAATCTCGATCCCCAGACTCTCAAGATCCTCTAGAAGATGTCGGTCCATAGTGAGAAACATAGCCATATGATATCAACTAAGAGCATCTGCTACTACATTCGCCTTTCCAGGGTGGTACTGTAGATTGATGTCGAAATCCTTCATGAGTTTCAGCCATCTGCGTTGTCTCATATTCAGCTCCTTCTGAGTGAAAACATACTTCAGGCTTTTATGGTCCGTGAAGATGTCCACTTCCTCTCCATACAAATAGTGCTTCCACAGTTTCAAGGCAAACTGACTGCTGCAAGCTCCAAGTCATGTGTAGGATAATTTTTCTCATGAGGCCTCAACTGTCTAGAAGCATAAGCAATGACCCTCTTGTTCTGCTCAAGCTCACATCCCAAGCCTTTTCCTGAAGCATCACTGTAGATGATGAATCCTCTTGATCCTGATGGCAAAGCTAGAACTGGTGCTGTAGTGAGTCTTCTCTTCAATTCTTTAAATGCTGATTGGCAGACGTCGCTCCAGATGAACTCCTCGCCCTTCCACATAAGCTTGGTCATAGGCTCTGCGATCTTGACAAAATCTTTCATAAACTTCCTGTAGTAACCTGCTAGACCCAGGAAACTACGAATCTCTGCTACCGACTTGGGAGGTGTCCATGCTTCCACAGCTTCAATCTTCTTAAGATCCACGGAAATCCCCTCTCTAGTCACCACATGCCCTAGGAACTCCACTCTGTCCAAGAAAAACTTATATTTTGAGAGTTTTTCGTACGGCTTCTCCTTCCGCAGAATCTCCAACATAATTTGCAGGTGCTCCACATGCTCCTCCTCGGTCTTTGAATAGATCAGAATGTCGTCAATGAAGACTACGACAAACTTGTCCAAATACTTGTGAAAAACCTTATTCATCAAGTTCATAAACACTGCTGTGGCATTGGTGAGTCCGAACGGCATCACCAAGAACTAATACTGGCCGTATCGGGTGTTGAAAGATGTTTTCGGAATATCCTGCTCCCAAACTTTCATCTGGTGATATCCCAACCGAAGGTCAATCTTGGAAAAGACCTTCGCCCCACTAAGCTGGTCGAACAGCTCATCAATCCGTGGCAAAGGGTATTTATTCTTGATGGTGATGTTATTGAGTGCACGGTAATCAATACACATCCTCATCGTCCCATCCTTCTTGGGCACGAAGAGTACCGGTGCTCTCCAGGGTGAAGCACTGGACCGAATAAAACCTTTGCCCTCCAACTCATCAATCTGGGCCTTTAACTCTGCAGCTTCCTTCGGGTTGATCTTGTAGCAATGCTGGGACTTCGGCGCTGATCCGGGCACTAGGTCGATGCTGAACTCAACATCTCGATCTTACGACAATCCTGGCAACTCCTCGGGGAAGACGTCAAGATACTCTACAATCAGCGGATGTGGCAACTCCTGGTCTTCTGCAACTGCTCTGAAGTAGACTCCCTCTGGCCTCTCTGTAACTCGTCTGCTGATCTCGAACGGTGGAACTCCTGGCGGGCTGAAGATCACCTTTCCCTCATGGCAATCAATTATGACAAACTGCTCGCTCGTCCAGTCGATGTCAAGGACTATATCAAATTCGGGCAATGGCATCATTAGAAGTCGAGCCCCAATCTCCCTTCCAGCTATAGTGATAGGGCAATCTACCATCTCACTGACTGGCACTACCCCTCCTCCTGTCATAATTTGACAGTTCCTCCTAGTGGGCTTGGGTGTGAAGCCATGTCTATGCAGAAACTCATATGATACAAAACTATGTGTGGCTCCAGAAACAAACAATGCAATGGTAGGAAAAGAATGTAAAAGTATAGAACCTGTGATCACATCTGGCACTGCCTCATCCTCCTCAACTGCAGCCATAACGTAAGTACGTCCCTGTTGTGGTGGTCCCCTCTGTTGCTGGTACTGTACAAAATGTTGCTGCTGAGTAGGTAAAGCCGGAACCCTCTGTGGTGCAGCTGGTAGAGCTCTGGGTGGTGCAGGTGGTGGTCCTCCAGCTCCTTGAGGTCCTCCTGTCAGTCGAGCTGCAGCCTGTGGACAGTCCCTCATCTGGTGTGCGTCTGATCTGCAGAATAAGCAGAGCCTAAGCCTCTTGCGGCACTCGTCGAAGCGGTATCCAGGTCGGTAACAAAAAGCACAAATAGCTGGCTGCTGCTATCTCTATGGCTGATGTGCATGAGCTCTGGCTGGACGGTGATGCTGCTGTGCTGGCTGCTGTGGCCTCGCCTGAATCTGAGTCTGAACCCTCTTTGCTGGTGCCTGGAAACTGCTACTGCCGATGTCCCGGTCCCTCTTCAGTTTCGGATCTGCCTCATTCTTTACAGCCTGAGCAATCTTGAGAATGCTCGTATATGTCATCGCCTGACTAATCGCTACTGTGTGTCGCAGCTTCCTGGTAAGGCCCTTCTTGAATCTCTAAGCTCTGTCCTCCGGTGCTCTGACTAGGTTCTTTGTGAACCTGCTGACTCTAGTAAACTCGGAAGTGTACTCTGCAACCGTCATAGTCCCCTGCAGTAGCGTCTCGAACTGCATCCTCAGCTCATCCCACTCCATATCAGGGAAAAACTTCTCCTTGAATAGAGTTTTGAAATCTGTCCAAGAAACCTGGTGCTCCGCCAACTGGGGCTCCTCCCGGTACCAAGCCCTGGCCAAGTCAAAGAGTCTCATGCTCGCCACCTCCACTTTCAGGTCATCCGGGATCCGTGCCATCTTCAGGGCCCTCTCCGCATTCTCCATCCACTCGTCCGCATAAATGATCCCCTCATTGCCCCAAAAGTCCATCGGACAGAGGTTCTGGTAGTCCCTGGCCGTCCCTGGTCTTGATATTGCTGGTGCCGCAAGTACTACTGGAGCTGGTGCTGCCGGCTCTCTGGTCCTGAGTACATCAACGACTGTCGCCCGAAACTGCGCTGCCTGGTGGTTCTGGGCCTCCATAAACTGCTGGAACATAACCATCACCTGAGCGCCGTCGAAAGTCATCGTCGGGGGCAGCGGCGGAAAGATAGGAGGCGGTGGTGGAAGCTGATCTAATAGAGCGTCTGGTGCAGGCTGATCCGAGCTGCCTATAAATCCTGACTGATCAGCGGTCTTCCTTGTGGCAACCATCCTGCAACAAAAAAAAAACTTCGTGATTGATAAAAACCTAATCTACCAGAAAAATGTAAATATTTATATAATATCCATATATACCCGATATACCCAATTTTCTATGATGTGATTCAAGTTTCCCTAGTTTAAATCAAGTCCTCCAATAGTACACTAATACCTAGGTACTATTAGGATAGACCTGCATGGGCCACCACTAAAAATATGTCACGATCCGCTCCCGAATAATCGGACACGAGTCGGACACGCCTAGCCTTCGTCGTTAGACACGATGAAGTAAGCTGTACCAATCTAGATAAAACTAACCAGATAATCAAAACAAGTACAAATCACAGCATCTATAAACGTATCCCAGAATAAAAGTAGAGTACAGGTCTACAAGTTATTACATTCATCCAGTTAGAATGAGTCTGATAGTCTCAATACAAAGAAAATATAGAAATACTAAGGTAAAGCTCTAGGCTTCTGTAGCCTCTAAGACAAGAGCAACTCCAGCTGGCTCTCCTGCATCTACTGGCTCTCGGCCATAATATGTGTCGCACAGAGCCTCCAACTCACCTGCAACATATCCTAGTCAGGAGCGGAGCAAAGTACAGTTCTAGGTAATGAACAAGAACATGATATAGAAATGAGTACAGGTGTACATGAAAATAAAATACAGAAAGTGAACAGGAAAGTACAGAAATGTAAGTATAGGAAATAAAGTACAGGAACTATAGTACAGGAGTATAAAGTACAGGAAAATGTAAAGTACAGAAAATGTAACGTACAGGAATGTGACTATAATCCTAAAGTACAAGACATGATAAGTGCACAATATTGAAATACAACTAGTCCATGTGACCGGCTGGGGTGAGTACAGGGACATGTACAGGAGTACATGAATATGGCATGGCTTAGGGCCGGCGTACAGGATACGAGGCCTAAGCTATCTACATGAATATAGTAACCGGATTTAGTCACATGGCTAGTGTATTTCTCCACCCGACACAAGCAAGTACAAAAATAGGAATACAGGAGTACAGGAGTACAAGATATCGTGTCATGTCGTGTCATAAGAAACGTACAATATATATAAATGTACAAAATCGTAGAAAAGTACTTACCTTGCTCCGGGAAAGTACTAGTAAACAATGGATCTGGATATCTTCCTGTTATGAATGCTTTACAATTAGTTAAGCCATGCCCATTATCTATTTAATAATTAACTATTTCTACTACAAACTATAAATACTTGTTTAATTTAATAATTAGAAGCACTGCCAGCCCACTTCTTTCCTAACAATCTAATCACAAGCTGCTTATGAATTGCTACATCAAGGTGGCAAGACTCAAGTGACAGTTCCTAAAATTAGCTTAGGGTTTCCTTAGGAATAGGTAACTATCCATCATTACTAGTCTAATAGGCTTGAACTCACATAATTAACCCAACCCAGTGATTCTATCTGCTGGAACATGCCACTGGAAACATACTACAACCCATGTACACTATATTCAAAAAATGATTCAAACACCTTGAAGCTCAAAATTAGGCAAACTCACTTTCTCAGTAATCAACCCCACCTGCATATATATATATAGCTTGTCATTCAATTACATAGCTTCCCATAATTAAACAAAAGGAAGCTGAACTTGACTAACCATTTTTTAGAACAAAACTGAACCCATAGTCTCAAAAATCAAAAGTATTCTCATAATGTATACTTATACAAATTCAGCTTTTGAAGGAAAACCAATCAATTCAAAACATACAAATCAATTTAAAGAGAGAATACAATCTATATAAAGATCCAAAGACACAGCTGGACCCATCCTGGACACGCCGAACTGGACCCCTATCCCTGGACACGCCACGATACCCTCGATTCAAACATGACCCCAACTTTTGGACACACCCCGACTTGAGCCACAATACTCTCGGTTCAGCAGCAAATCAATACAGTCAAGGTAAAACATAACTCCAACACATATATCAACACGAACATGTTTCAATCACCGGATACGAACACAGATCACAACATCACGATCGATCCTGGTCAACACCCAACTCAAAAGGCTGTAACGCCCCAGTCCCAAAATACTTAGGACAAGGTACGTATCCATGCCAGCTGCATACATACGAAGTACACTCCAATATATGGAAACCTTGTATGTATACATAAGCTGTAAAATGCAGTAGAACCATAATAACTAAATCTCATCCACTAGATAAATAAATTATATAAAAGCAACTTTGAATTTGTCATGTATACAATCGTTGGGCGGAGACAAAGTCCACTACCAACTATCTCAAATAAAATGTAGAGGAAGTGATCGATAAAATAACGAGACGAACCAAGCGCAATCGCCTTCGAAAGAATGGAGAAGATCACTGCCTTGGCTAGAACACCTATAAAATCACAGAAGCACACACCTGGAGAGATAACCAGGTCCTCAGAGGGACGTAACAAGATACAGGAAGAACATGCCACATAACTAAATATATATACCATGTCATAAATTACAAGTAAAGTAAAATAGTCCCACTCGTAACAAGATCCAATACCTCATCATCGAAACAGTGGACTACCCCTACAACCAAACAAGGACAAGGGGTAGTACACTATACCGCGATGCGATATTGTCCTAAGCTACAAGTGGAAAGGGGTGATATGACATTTGACGAGGGTTACCTGACCATTCTAATGTGTTTATGCAGTAAGAACAAACCTTCAATGCATGGGCACTCTGGCTCAGTAGTAGTAATCTCATGTATGGTCCCATCGGGATACCAGGGACCTCAAAGCATAACATTCATCGAATGTGAGAGGCCAGCAGTAAATCAGGATCCAGGACCGTATCTCCCACGGAGATAACCGGCAATAGGGAAGTGCATACGTGGCCCATACGTTAAGGAACTGTTTTTTCCATCCAATGCCTAACAGAGTCACATCGATGTCTCATATACCCCTACTAACTGCTAAGTCTCCTAACATGCCTCTATTAGCAGTTAGCCCTAACGCATGCGCATAGGGGATCAGCCCACACACAAGAACCTCTATATGCTACTCATCTCACACATCCTCGTGGTACAACTGTGTCAAAATATATGTGATACACTATAGACGATAGTCTCTTAACTCTAAGTCCATGTACAGTCAAAGGATAATAACAAGTACATCTAATATCACTGAGCAGACAGTAAATCAAGAACTGTAAAAACTGGAAATAAATGAACAGTGATATATAATAAAATGCAAACTAAATATAAACAGTATAATGGCAAGGTATCTTGCCTGAGGTTATGTACAAAAAAGAATAATCCAGCAGCTCGAACAAACAAATAAATGAAGCAAGAAAAGCCAAATCCTGCAGATGACTCCGGATGCGGCAACAAACATCACGAACGAGTTTAGAATAAAAAATATGCCTAGGAAACGCCTATCCAAAAGTTAACTTCTAAAACAGGGGTAAAATCATAAATTTTGGGTCAAAACGATGTCCGCCGTTGGATCCGCTTTGCACCGAAATGCGTGCCAATATCTACGGTCTCTAAAATCGTCAAACTATATGTCTACGAATTTGTTTTGATGAGACGAACCCATCGGTATGTCCAATTTTGAATTCCGGTGGGCTGTGCACAAAATCGCCCGTTGAATGGAATTGTGGGCCCGCCAAAATAGTATCCCAATCAATGGTCTCAGAATCGGACCAAACTTGGCTCACAGGACCAGAAAAATATTTTGAGTCCAATGGCGCAAGTTTCGTCGCGATTTGATGAGTGTACACGAAGTTGTGACTTAATTTGCAAAGGATCGATACGGGGGTATATCGACGGATACGCACTGATTTCGTCGCGCACATGCAACGAAATCGGGTTCCGTCAGTTTCCACACGTCGACAACATCTATACGCGCCTTATGATGCGTATAGTACGCGACCACGTCGCTCGGTTTGTCGGGGCGCATGCCGTATCGGGTGTTTTTCTACTTTTTGAAAACAGAATTTACAATATTTCGTGAAACTTTAACAACGTGTAACTTTCTACATACTAGATGAAAAGTGATTCCAGAAGGTGCGTTGCAATCTCGGTTATGTTGTCTTTGACTGTCTTCAATTAGTTTCTACAAAATCCTATTGTACATTAAAAAAAGTGGTCGATAAGTTGATGTTTCAAAACAGTTTTTAATATTTCAGAAAAGTGATTTTTCGAGCAAGTTGGATGGACATGTCAAAATCCACCTGGGGGATCTCAAAGAGGGTCATGTGGGCTTTCCACATGAATTTACGAATCTAAAAACGGACTAGAATCGAGAGAGAAATCAAACGGAAAAGTTGGGTACCTTAAAGTGGGAATCTGTTGTTGTTGTTGTTGTCGTGACGACCGGAAGACGGGGATGCTGTCGCTCCGGCGAGGCTGGCACGCACATCGAGGAGTGGGAGGAGGATAGAGGAGAGAGGAGGAGAGAGGAATTTGATTAGGGTTTTCTAAACTTACATGTATATATATAACTTATATATACATAGGTTGGGAGGGGAAACAATGGGTCGGCCAATATTAGCAACTAGTAGCTACTGTTGCTTGTTAAAGGGGGGTTCGGCCCTACATTGGGCGCACAAGAGCACAAAGGATGCTGCTGTGCTTATTTACTTTATGGCGCTAGCCTTAGCTGCTGCTTGTGGGAACAAGCAAAAGTGGACGGCCACATGAAGGTTTGTTATTATTATTATTATTATTATTTTCTTTTTTCTTTTTCTTTTCTTTTCAAACTTCAATATATATATATATATATATATATATATATATATATATATATATATATATATATATATATATATATATATATATATATATATATATATATATATATATTTATATATATATATGTATATATTTTTTTTATTTAATATATATATGTATATATATATATGTATATATCCATAAATGTACCAAAAAATCTATTTAAAATCCAAATACCATTTAAAAGTCAACTATCCAATTAATTTATATATTTGAACATATCTACATATATATATATATATATATATATATATATATATATATATATATATATATATATATATATATATATATATATATATATATAAATTCAATCCTTAATAAATCAACTCAAAATAGTAATAATATTTAAATAGGAAAACATGTTTATTAAATCTTCGCAAAATAAATTTTAATAATAATAAATTAATAAAATCTTTCCAATGGGTGAACTTATACCGCACACCCTTATCTGGGACCAAAAATTTGTACAAATATTGCACGATATTATTTAATAATAAAATATCAATAATAGTACGAATAATTAAATAATTAGAAATTGTACATAAAGTTCTAAAATAATTTAGAATATATTTGTACACATCTAAAATATGCTTATGAGGCCACAGTTGGTCACACTATATGCTTACATGGGATTGGGTTCGGTCCGAGCCCTAGTTCGGGCTGGTTTGGTCCAACCGAGTCTCTAAAAATCAATATATAAAATAATATTAATTAAAATACTTTAAATAAGTCAATTCACAATTTGGTCAGGTTTTCCTAGTTTGGACATCACCATGGCTAGGCTTCTCCTGGTATGGCTAGTACATTAGTCAAGGCGCACTGCTACATCTTCCGTGCCAAAATTCATGGTAGTCTTGTGTCCCAAAATTCAACAATGGCTAAGGTCATTTCTAATGAAAAAAATCATAAATTGCATAAATTAATTTTTAAGTCTAATAAAATAATAAAAATAATAATAAAAAATAGGGGGTTTTACATCCTACCCAACTTACAAGAATTTCGTCCTCGAAATTTAGGATTAATAGGATAGATAGGGTTGAGGGATAGAAAGAATTCGTCAATACCAAAATACAATTAAATTTTGGAGGAGATGATAAAACGACGTTCAACACAACCATGCATTAGAAAATTGTGGAGTCGATATATATACAAAATATTTCATGATTATGGAATTGAATAAGGATTGCTAGTGAAGGTAACAAAATTTTGAATATCCAATTTTAGAGAACAGTAAGGAATTGAGTAGACCAAAGAGAATAAATTAGACATTTAGAAAATGTGATCCCTTAAGGGAGAACTGGATACTAATCGTCTTGGTCGAGGGTTTGATTAAGTGATGATTAGAATCACTCTCGTGCGTTCAAGTAGGATTAGAAGGGCACAATAAAAATTTTAGGATTGGGGAGAAGTGGAGTTTAAGGTGAGGATATAGCCACATGAGTTGGTCGGTGGCTATCTAAATTCGTGTTGAAATAACTGATAAAAAAACTAAAGGTGATATCTTAGGTCTATCTATCAAGTACCGTGTGTGGTCTTTCTAAAGTAAATAAAGTCAACAACAATAAAGTGTTAAAAAACGATGCTATTGAGTACGAAATACGAGTTTCATAGGCGACGGAAATAATTCAAATGAGAGTTGTCAAAGTTGTCGCGGAAGAGACTCTAAGGCAGGTTTAACTATGTCTCCATCCACGTAGAATAATACATGAAAAGCGAACCAAAGTACAATAGGTTGATCAGACCATCATGCACCGGTTCTGATTAGACAATATGTTAGTGGGTGCACCCAATAAAATATGTCATGATCAAGCTTGATAACGAAATAAGCTTGCAAAACTGAAGCTACATTAGCAGCATGAGATAATCAAAATATGAGCAAGGGAGGTACTGATGAAGAAAATTTTTAAATAGTCCAAGATCTTTAAAATCAAGTCTCGTCCGAAGTTTGGACCTATACAGTTGTCCTAGTGTTTCCTCATTTATGGCTAGGTAGACTAGATAAGGTAGGGTCCTCTGAATTTATAGTCTAAGTGAACTTACCAATGTGGTTCACAAGGAAAAAGGTTTGTTAGGTGGTGAGGTATTCTACCCAACTTACAAGAGTTAAACTAGTAGTGTGATGGGACAACGGGTCAAGCAATCAAGATAAAGCACAAGGTTAGCATTTAGGGAATTAAGTAGAACATATTCACATATCGGGTTAAGGGATTGAGTCAATGTTGGATCTCTTAATTGACGTCGGAAAGTATTTTGGTGTCATGGTAGAGGTTATAGTTTGGCCATTTTGACCATAAAGTCATATCAAGAAATAGAGTACAAGGAGACGTAGTTTTAGTGGGACATGATATATCTACAAGAATGTGGGCTTGTATAGGTCTTATATATAAAATTTGTTGGAAGGAAAAGTCTAGTAGTTGTACTCCAAATATACAAGTCACGGTAGGGGATGTCAGAAGATCAAAAATAGAAAGTAGGAGTTCACGAGGTGATAATTAATGCACAAAATAAAGAAGATCAAGTTAAAGCATGAAATAAAATTAATTAAAGAATCCAGTAAAATAATTTAGGAATACAATTTCGGAGAGAAGATAGTCTCCTAGATGAATACAGTTAAGGAACCATTAACTCATTATTCAAATTGCAAATGGATTAGAAGGTCGCAATTAAAAGATCTAGAATTGAAGGAAGGTCGAGTAAGTCGAGGTGAAATACAGTCACATAGCTGGGTAGATGACTAACAACACTTGTGTATATACTACTATCATGGTCATAAGTGACATGGACAATTTGTGTGGAATACATCTATCTTATTAGAGCTATCTTGATGGCCTAGCATTAAAATTTTAACTCAAGTTTCCTCCAACAATTTCTGAATAAATAAAAAAATTTAACCACCAAAATTTGTACTCACTCCAAGCCGTTCAAATTTATTATGACAAAAATTTAAATCACTTTCATAAATCTTAAAGCAAATTTTTATCATGTCACTACTGACTTTTTCAAAATTTTACATTTCCACTCCAACTTTTAAACTCAAGAAACTCATGAATCAAAAAAAAAAAAATTTATATCACTTCATAACTTTAAAGCTCCAAAAAAATTTCTAATAATCCTCAAGATAAACTTTTAACATATTACGAATTATCTAAAATTTACATGCTCAATATTTTAACGCACTCATCACATAACTTCTATTTCTAAGTCATTCAAACAAATCACAACTTTTTAAATAGTAAATTCCTTTAATCAATCAAAATAACTTTTTCACCACATCTTTAGTAACTTTTCCCAAAGATTGTAATATTAGCAATCTAACTTTAAACTCAATATTCAAATGATCTTATCAGTCATTAAATCATTTTTTTTCTAAAATTTCCAATCAATCTCGAATAAACCTTTATTGTGTCTCAAATCAAATCTATATATTTTTCTTCTTCTATCATTAATCCAAATCTTAAACTCAAAATTTTAAATAGGAGTTATCAATCGTAATTCATACAAAAGTTTAAAGTAGATCCTCAATTTGGTTATATATCCTTCAATATATTTTTAACCAAAATTCTTAATAGCCTTACTCCAAACTTAAAATTTAAAATTTTACGAACTTATTAATTGGGAACCATACAACCCAATTTAAAACCAAGCTTTATCAACCGCCCTCATAATCTCAAAGCAGCATTTAAATTTCAAAAATTCATTTCAACTAACTTTATATCTATTCAAGGATGTATAGCTATAATCCAGTAAATCACAAATATCAAATCTTGAAAATCAATTTCTTAAACCAAGTATAAAATTCTATAAATCCTCTGGTGTTTACTATTTAGAAATCTCAAGGTTAAAACTTTTCGTGGTAATATCCTACTTTACCAATTACTAATTATTAAATCACACTAAAAAGCCTTTTAACTCAATTAGAGTCTTGAATGTATTCCAATTGCCAATATAACCATTCTAGCCATGTGTTTGACCTATGAGCATATACTAGTGTAGTCATCTTTCTAGTTGACACTAAGCACAAAAATAAGAATCAACGGTAGAAAGGAATCAAGCAAGATGCAATTCAAGGAAGTCGAACAAGAGTTCGGAATTTGAAGCCAAGGGAAGAGGTCAAGCTATATGGATGAGACTCCTAGATTTTAATCCTATGTTGCAGGCTCACATCGGTACAATTACGTAACCGAAGTGACAAACTCGACCTGCATGGGCCACCACAAAAACATGTAACGCCCCAGTCCCAAAATACTTAGGACGAGGTACGTATCCATGCCAGCTGCATATATACGAAGTACACTCCAATATATGGAAACCTTGTATGTATACATAAGCTGTAAAATACAGTAGAACCATAATAGCTAAATCTCATCCACTAGATAAATAAATAATATAAAAGCAACTTTGAATTTGTCATGTATACAATCGTTGGGCGGAGACAAAGTCCACTACCAACTATCTCAAATAAAATATACAGGAAGTGATCGATAAAATAACGAGACAAACCAAGCACAATCGTCTTCGAAAGAATGGAGAAGATCACTGCCTTGGCTAGAACACCTGCAAAATCACAGAAGCACACACCGGGAGAGATAACCAGGTCCTCAGAGGGACGTAACAAGATACAGGAAGAACATGCCACATAACTGAATATATATACCATGTCATAAATTGTAAGTAAAGTAAAATAGTTCCACTCGTAACAAGATCCAATACCTCATCATCGAAATAGTGGACTATTCCTACAACCAAACAAGGACAAGGGGTAGTACACTATACCGCGATGCGATATTGTCCCAAGCTACAAATGGAACTGGGGTGATATGACATTTGACGAGGGTTACCAGACCATTCTAATGTGTTTATGCAGTAAGAACAAACCTTCAATGCATGGGCACTCTGGCTTAGTAGCAGTAATCTCAGGTATAGGTTCCATCGGGATACCAGGGACCTCAAAGCATAACATTCATCGAATGTCAGAGACAAGCAGTAAATCAGGATCCAGGACCGTATCTCCAGCGGAGATAACCGGCAATAGGGAAAGTGCATACGTGGCCCATACGTTAAGGAACTGTTCTTCCCACCTAATGCCTAACAGAATCACATCCATGTCTCATATACCCCTACTAACTGCTAAGTCTCCTAACATGCCTCTATTAGCAGTTAGCCCTAATGCATGCGCATGGGGGATCAGCCCACACACAAGAACCTCTACATGCTACTCATCTCACACATTCCTCGTGGAACAACTGTGTCAAAGTATATGCAATACACTACAGACGGTAGTCTCTTAACTCTAAGTCCATATGCAGTCAAAGGATAATAACAAGTACATCTAATATCACTGAGCAGACAGTAAATCAAGAACTGTAAGAACTGGAAATAAATAAACAGTAATATATAATAAAATGCAAACTGAATATAAACAGTATAATGGCAAGGTATCTTGCCTAAGGTTATGTGCAAAAGAGAATAATCCAGCAGCTCGAACAAACAAATAAATGAAGCAAGAAAAGCCAAATCCCGCAGATGACTCCGGATGCTGCAACAAATATCATGAACGAGTTTGGAATAAAAGATATGCCTAGGAAATGCCTGTCCAAAAGTTAACTTTTAGAACAGGGGCAAAATCGTAAATTTTGGGTCAAAACGATGTCCGCCGTTGGACCCGCTTTGTACCGAAATGCGTGCCAATATCTATGGTCTCTAAAGTCGTCAAACTATATGTCTACAGATTTGTTTTGATGAGACGAACCCAAAGAGGTATGTCCAATTTTGGATTTCGGTGGGTTGTACACAAAATCGCCCGTTGAGTGGGATTGTGGGCCCGCCAAAATAGCGTCCCGAGCAACGGTCTCAAAATCGGACCAAACTTGTCTCACAGGACCTGAAAAATATTTCGAGTCCAATGGCGCAAGTTTCGTCGCGATTTGATGAGTGTACACGAAGTTGTGACTAAATTTGCAAAGGGTCGATACGGGGGTATCTCGACGGCTACGCACTGATTTCGTCGCGCACGTGCAACGAAATCGGGTTCCGTCAGTTCCACACATCGATGACATCCATACGCTGCCTTTCGATGCGTATAGTACGCGACCACGTCGCCCGGTTTGTCGGGGCGCACGCCGTATCGGGTGTTTTTCCAATTTTTGAAAACAGAATTTACAATTTTTCGTAAAACTTTAACAATGTGTAACTTTCTATATACTAGATGAAAAGTGATTCCAGAAGGTGCGTTGCAATCCCGGTTATGTTGTCTTTGATTGTCTTCAATTAGTTTCTACAAAATCCTATTGTACAGAAAGAAAAGTGGCCGACAAGTTGATGTTTCAAAACAGTTTTTAATATTTCAGAAAAGTGGTTTTTCTCCAACTTCGTCTCGATTTTTCGAAGCAAGTTGGATGGCCATGTCAAAATCCACCAGGGGGATCTCAAAGAGGGTCATGTGGGCTTTCTACACTGAATTTACGGATCTAAAAAGGGACTAGAATCGAGAGAGAAATCAAACGGGGAAGTTGGGTACCTTAAAGTGGGAATCTGTTGTTGTTGTTGTTGTCGTGACGACCGGGAGGCGGGGATGCTGTCGCTCCGGCGAGGCTGGCACGCACGCCGAGGAGTGGGAGGAGGATGGAGGAGAGAGGAGGAGAGAGAAATTTGATTAGGGTTTTCTAAACTTACATGTATATATATAACTTATATATACATAGGTTGGGAGGGGAAACAATGGGTCGGCCAATATTAGCAACTAGTAGCTACTGTTGCTTGTTAAAGGGGGGTTCGGCCCTACATTGGGCGCACAAGAGAACAAAGGATGCTGCTGTGCTTATTTACTTTATGGCGCTAGCTTTAGCTGCTGCTTGTGGGAACAAGCAAAAGTGGGCGGCCACATGAAGGTTTGTTATTATTATTATTAGAGAAATTTTGAGTGGCACCCCACTTTTGTTTACCATATTTACAGTGCACCCCACAAGTTTACAATAATGTAAGGTACCCCCTACTTTTGACGGTTTTCGTCCCCAACTTACGGTCAACCCCTTTGACTATTTTTTTGGACCAAAATACCCCTGTCTTCTTTCCCATATCCCACTACGTTTTCAGTGTCTGCCCCCTCCCCGCCGTCGGCGTGCTTCCGCCGCCCCCCTTCGCCGGGCCCTAGCGCCGCCCCCCTCCCCGACTTTGCCGCCCATCCCTCCCCGACCTCGCCGGCCCCCTCCCCGACCTCGCCGCCCCCCTAAGAAAACAAATTACTCGCCAAATATTAGTAAAAAAAAATCCCTAAAATAACAGGGGAACAAGTGTGGGTGTGTGTACTCACTGAAAGGTCCAGTTCAGTCGTCGCCACGGACTGGAGCCTAGCAAGGAAGAAGAGGATCAGTAGATCGAATGGAGAAGGAGGGGGGCGGCGAGATCGGGGAGGGGGGCGGCGAGATCGGGGAGGGGGCCAGCGAGGTCGGGGAGGGATGGGCGGCGAAGTCGGGGAGGAGAAGGTGGGGTCGAGCTCGAAGAGGAGCACGAGGCGGTCGAAGCGGCGGGGGACGGTGCCGCAGAAGCGGTTGGAGTTGATCTGGAAGAGGGCGAGGTCGGTGAGGAGGCCGAGCTCCTCCGGGAGGTAGCCGGCGATGTCGCCGTGGTTGAGGTCGATCCCGGCGACGACGGTGAGGTTGGGATCGGAGGGGGAAGGCGAGCAGTAGACGCCGGTGTAGCCGCAGACGCCCGGGCCCACCCAGTCGGCGGTGAGGTTCAGGGGGTCGGAGATGATGGCTTGCTGCTTCCAGGTCTGGAGAGCAATGTAGGCGTCGCGGAGCTTGGGGTTCGGGAAGGAGAAGGTGGGGTCCACATGGACGTAGGGGGGTAGGGGGTGTTGGTGATGGTGGTGTTGGTGTTGGTGATGGTTGTGGTGGTGATGGGGAGGGGAGAGGAGGGGGAGCGGAGAGGGGGGTTGCGGCGGTCGGGGGAGGGGACGGCGAGGTCGGGGAGGGGGTGGCAGCGGCGAGGTCGGGCGGGGGCGTCGGCGAGGTCGGGGGGGTGCACTGGCAATAGACACGGGGAAGAAGATAACACGGGGGTATTTTCGTCCAATATGGACGGAATCCGTCAAAAGTGGGAGGTATTATTCATTTGTGTAAAGTGGTGGGGTGCATCTTAAATAAAGATAAATTAAGTGGGGTGCCACTCAAAATTTCTCTTATTATTATTATTATTATTATTATTATTATTATTATTATTATTATTATTATTATTATTATTATTATTATTATTATTATTTTCTTTTTCTTTTTCTTTTTCTTTTCTTTTCAAACTTCAATATATATATATATATATATATATATATATATATATATATATATATATATATATATATATATATATATATATATATATATATATATATATATATATATATATATATATATATCCATAAATACACCAAAATATATATATATATATATATATATATATATATATATATATATATATATATATATATATATATCCATAAATATACCAAAAAATCTATTTAAAATCCAAATACCATTTAAAAGTCAACTATCTAATTATTTAATATATTTGAGCATATCTACATATATATATAAATTCAATCCTTAATAAATCAACTCAAAATAGTAATAATATTTAAATAGGAAAACATGTTTATTAAATCTTCGCAAAATAAATTTTAATAATAATAAAGTAATAAAATCTTTCCAATGGGTGAACTTATACCGCACACCCTTATCCAGGGTCCAAAAATTTGTACAAATATTGCACGATATTATTTAATAATAAAATATCAATAATAGTACGAATAATTAAATAATTAGATATTGTACATAAAGTTCTAAAATAATTTAGAATATATTTGTACATATCTAAAATATGCTTATGAGGCCACAGTTGGTCACACTACATGCTTACATGGGATTGGGTTCGGTCCGGGCCCTAGTTCGGGCTGGTTTGGTCCAACCGAGTCTCTAAAAATCAATATATAAAATAATATTTAATTAAAATACTTTAAATAAGTTAATTCACAATTTGGTCTAGGTTTTCCTAGTTTGGACATCACCATGGCTAGGCTTCCCCTGGCATGGCTAGTACATTAGTCAAGGCGCACTGCTACATCTTCCGTGCCAAAATTTATGGTAGTCTTGTGTCCCAAAATTCAACAATGGCTAAGGTCATTTCTAATGGAAAAAAAATCATAAATTACATAAATTAATTTTTAAGTCTAATAAAATAATAAAAATAATAATAAAAAATAGGGGGTTTTATAAAAGCAGAAACGAAAATAATGTGAAATAATGGAGAGATAGCATTCATACCTGAAAGAGATTTCTAATACGAGAAGACTTCGATCCAAAGTCTCGATTCTCTCACGAATCCAGGCGAGATCAAAACTGTCGCTGCGTCGTTTAAAATAAAACAACCAAGACAAGGATTAAATTTCCGACCCTAGCTGTCCCCCCTCCCCCCCCTCCCCCCAAAAGAGTAAATCATAATCACGATGTAACTTACAATTAAGAACAATCGAACTCAATTCGAATTCCTGATCTATCTCCAGCTCCCAAAACTCTCTAACCAAATTTAGACTGGAAACAACCCTCAATTCAATCAATGAATCCGAGACTCAAAATGGAAATGAAATCAAAAGGGTCACAATACTTACTAAGAATTTAGAGTCTCACTGAACAAGTCTCAATTATACGATCAGCTCATCCAAACTTATTTCAAAATACAATACTCAGCACCTATATCCAGAGTATAGCTAAACAATTTGGAAAATCAAATCGAGAAGCCGATCTACTCACCCGAACTTATGGATCGCATAAACTCCGTCGATCTAGGAAAAGAAATCGAATCCACTGATCTTCTAGTGCACTCGAGTAGTGAGTAAACGATTCTACGATCGATCGACCTTGAATTCGAAAACACCAAATTAGATCTGAGAGTACAGAAAACGAGTCCCATCAAGAAAAACTCACGACGGCTCACCTCAGTGTTATTGTCGGAGTCGAAGTGACGAAATTATCGAAGAAGCGGTGCCAAAGCCGATATGTAGGAATCGACCGCTGCTTGCCATCGAAGAGCGCTCGTTGAAGCTCACGCGCCAAGTCGCCAGGAGTTGTCCGAAGTCCGTCTAGCGCCGCTCGCCGCCAGCCGAGACTCGGTTAGGGCTCGAATATTTAGGGAAAGGAATTTGAGAACTAAAGAAAATGAGAAAGAGTTGCTGCTCTCTCTCTCTCTCTCTTAATCCGTAATATAAAAGAAAAGAAATTTTGCAGTTAGGCCCCTCCGCCAATACTAATTTACAGATCAGCCCTTTCGCCTAGTAATTTTTATACCAACCCCCTCTTTCCTTTTTACTTATTGCAGGATTCTAAAGAAAATCAGTTAGAACATTTCTGAAATTGAGTGGGGACCACTAATTGGTTATAACAAACTTTCAAATTTGAAATTCTGCTCCTAAATTAATTTACCTCCAAAAATATAAATCACAATATTAAGTTTTAAAACCAAAACTTATTATTTGAAACTTAAATTCATCAACTATTATTATTAGAAATACTTTTAAAAATCAATTTATTTTTCTCAAAATAGGGAGGTGGAGTTACACCAGGCATGTCCACATTATGGTTCATGCTAGAGTAGTCCTTACCTGTGTCATGACTGAGTTGTACCGTGTCGTCACCTGTATCTTGATTGAGTCGTGTCGGCAAGTATGTGTGATTGAACTGCTATTCCTGTATCGTTTCCATAACCTGCGAGTCCACACATGGGACGAGGGTCGATCGTTTGTACCTGCGAGTCCACACACGGGGCGAGGGTGACTTATCTTGAAACTGACCTGCGAGTCCATATTCGGGGCAAGGGTTGGTATTCCATTGATCTCTTGTTTACTTGTTCTTCCAGCAGTTATTTATGCATAGTTGATCCTGTATCCGTGTTCATAGTTACCTGTCAGTAGCCACATGTCAGTCTCATGCCTAGTTCCTGTTTATACCATATTTATATTATTACATGATTAAACTGTTAGATAGGCATGTTTTTATGTATCTTGCTATGTCTCCTGAGGACCTGATGATCTCCTCAGGTAGCTAATTGCATGGAGTTAGTTATCAGCTCATGATGGTAGTGATTACACCTGCAAGGATACAGGTATTTGTTTGTGATATTTTTTATTATCCACTCGTGCTTTATATTCTATGCCATGATATATTCTGCTTATTTTATAGACTCATATCATTCTTAGAGTCTAATCGGACAATATGCTAATGGGCTGCAGACCATGACCCATAATTGTTCATTCTTGTTTATATGATTCCTGTGGATTGAGATATAGGTTAGATTAGACATGATACCCTATTCTAGACAGCTTATACGTATTTGAGTCGAGTTGGAGTCCGCTCGATACGTAGCTGGCTTGCTCACGAGCTCGCGTCCGAAAAGCGGGTGTGGGTCGTGACACCTTGCTCAAAGTCTTCGCTACAACAGACTTAGTTTTGTCGACGTTGAGTAAGTGCAATACTTATATGTGCACTCCTACTTCGTACTCGTTGTCCTCCACCATCGTTTCGGATGATATTGACACGCATGCTATTATTCGAATAATTTTGAGCAAAGTGATTTTTTTCACATATGAAACACTAAACTACTCGCTCTGGTAGGCCTTCTCGTGCCTTTACCTCGGACGAAACCTCCTTAGACCTACTCTTCCCCTACCATTCTCCTTGGTGGTCTTAGTCTTGGCCTTGGCATCATTGTCGTCCCACTTGTACTCGACGAGCCTTACGACAACTGCCATGGCGGTGTTCAACTCTTGCACCTTCTATCGTTGCAATTCTTGAGCCACCCACGGTTGCAGTCCATCAAGTAAGAATAACAAGCAATCTTCCTCACCCATGATAGATATCGTGGGCATTAAATGTAATATCCTGTCCCGTTCAGTTCAATATAATGAATCAAAATGCAACGACATTTGGACTTGGCCATACAATGACTTGCCCTAAGTTCCGCTCGGTTGAGGCAACTCCTCGTTCAGGTGGGTGTCTTTGATGAACTTACCTCAGCTTTGCCCTCACATTTAATAAATTAAAGTTTTTGTATGTACTAAGTAGGTTTGGTAATAAAAGACGAACCCACATAGCTAAGGAAATAATCTCATTTGTGTCAAATGTGTGCAGAACATGAAAATGTTAACTTGTTGCCTAGAATATCTCTCCACGAAGTGTTTTAAAAGTTGGCACTCGGTCTTTCAACCTCACTGATTGAGTTAAAGAGATTTCTAGCATGGGCTTTCGACTTGGTGTCATAGCATGCAAATTAGGTGCTTATCTTAGCATGCACGTTCCCACGATATCAAACTTATGTCATATAGAGTATCAACCGATTAGTGGTACTGTACGAAACACGATTGGTTCAAGTTAAGTAGGAAGGCTATCAAATAGTCGTTACTGAAAATGAGTTAGGAGGATATGGAAATATGTAAAGTTCTCGGGTCAGTTAGTCGCCGAGGCGGTCCCTTGTTTTGGAAGGTACATGGAAGTAGGGAAAAGAAAATGAGAAATTGTTTAAAAATATAGTAAATTGAGTCGAGTCTTGTATAGTCATTGGATAACTTGTGCACAAGGTTTGAGTTTCGCGAACGATTGTCGGGGCACTGGGATCGATTCGACATAGGAGGAACTGTGCTTGTGCAACCCTCGGATGGTGTGCGACCTGACCCAAGGGGTACGCCGTATAGCGGATATTATAAAAAATTCTGCAAGATCGTACCTCATTTTGACGAACGTAGATCCTTATGGTCCAGGGATAGCTTGTTATGCTAGTGACCCTTCATATAGCTTGAGTCATTATAATAGCGACGATTCGTGTGCATGTCTTAGATTAAGTCAAAAAGTGTATGCATGATATGAATTATTCAAAAAAATATGTGCATAGTATGCATCACAACTATTGAGCCTAAGATTTGGCTGCAACAGAGACACGGGCTTCAGCACGAGAGTTGGTTTTATGATCTAGTAAGTTTGACACAAGTCCTTATGTTGTAAGTATACTGTTGTGTTGAAAAAGGGAAGGCCAGAAGGTAAGTATGGGTAAGTTACACTATGTTACGAGGCATGACCACGTTGTTGCAACACGAGTAAGCTTGGAGTATATGCTATGAAATTGATCCTAAGATAAGAACAGAAAGACAACAACAAAAAATATTTCACACTCACTAAATTTAATATTTAGTTTCGTATGGGTGGACGAGATAACCCCTACCAATATGGTTATATACTGATACTCCACCAGTTTGTATGCAGGTTATAGGTACTTGTTTGTTTGAGGTGGAGCTCGCTTGGACGCGCTGTGCATGGAGTTTCTTGAAATTTTGAGGCATGTGGCCGCGTTGAAGACTTCACCTATATGGGACATAATATATGGACATCGCCTTCTTTAAGTTGTATGCCTCAAGTCATGATCTTTTTTAATGAAAGATAAGCAAAAGCTCAACAATTGTATTCAGAGAGATTGCTAGCTTAAGTGATTGTAATCTTGGACTTGTGCCCTTGTAATTCTGTTGTATTATCAAAAAAAAAAGATTTTGTTTTCTATACATCTTGTGTTATTTAACTTCTCTGCCTGAGACCTCTATACAATGAACTCGTCGCTAAGCTGCATAATTAGCTGTTATGGTATTTGCCTTGTGCGAGCGTAACTTAGGCTCGCGCGGCATCACGTCCATGCGAGGACGATCGGTTCTGGAAAACCGGTACGTGACATTAAACGTGTGAATTCCATAATGTATTCTTTGAATGTCTCGGTGTACTTGAGTTGTTGTAAGCTCCACCTTGTTGCAAACTCTACATTATCTGGAAAGAACTAAGCCTTGATCTCCTTCTTGAGATCCTCCCAAGTCTCTATCGAGCACAAATCCTTCTCTATTTTCGTGTGCACCTACGATGCCCCCACAACATAGCAACATTGGTAAAATATAGTGAAACAATATCTACCTTCTCGGTCCCATCGTTGATTTATAATATCTTGAAGTATCGCTCCATGTTCCTAAAGAAATTATCCACTTCTTTACCATCTCGCTCTCCGTTGAAGATTTTGGCTCGGGGATCTTTCTTTTTGGTGCCTCCATATTCGAAGGTCCACCGTTCGCAACGGCCTTTTTCAAGATGGCAAATTTGGTCTTGACTTCTCCTCAACTCTCGACTACAGTCTTTAGCTCCTCGTAGCGTCAGATCTTCCTATGCAAGTCCTCAATCTCCATATAGTGTGCCTTGTGCTCCTCCTCAACTACGAATCAGATCACTTGGAATTGCTCTCAGAATTGTCATGAATGAAGTGATGTCACTCTCCAGCCCACTCTAGAACTCCTATGTCCTCATATTACTTTACAGCATGGAGTCCATGTGCATCTCCATGTCCCTCGAACCCGTCTCCAAGACCTCAAGGCGGCTTACAAGATTGACAAGTCTACGCTATATCGTAGGCACCTTTCTCTTGCCCTTCTTGTAGGTCTTGGTGTGCCCCTCCTTAGGCGACACGGGACTCTTATAGAAGTTCTCGGATGTCGATATGGCACCAACCAACCTGGCTCTAATACTACTTGTCATGGACTTAGTATTTTTTCCTTACACTTTGACCCGTGTGGAGCACAAGCTTCCTACTCGAAGACCCGTGTCAGCATTCCCTAAACGCTTAGCTAGACCGCTAAGAAAAAAAATATAATAACAATGTGCAGCAAAAAAAAAGAGATTAGAAGATTGAAACTTCACTATACTATAGAGACTTTACAATTTCTTGGGTGATGAGGAACAGATGAGCCTCCCACTTATTAATAGTGTATCAAAGAGCTTACATGAACCTTCTGAAAACAACATATTGTAAGGATAATTCTAGAATATATTTTCGGGCCTAGATATTTCCAAAAAAATACTAGAACAACTAAAAAGCTATGGAGACTTCATAAATCCTCAAGAATACTCCACAACATTCTACCATATTCTGGAAGCCACCAGCAAAACCCCGGTACATAGAGGATTATGCAGATCCATCTCAGTGGTGCAAAAAATCTTGTGCCTGAAACGTGGATTTAAAGTCACATAATAAAACAGGCATTCAGACTATAATAGTTAGATCTAAGATGCCTGGAAATTCGAGTCGAAACTAGATCTACATTTACTGACTATTTTTCGATACAAGTTTTATTGGACAACATGGATATATCAATCGATATGCAGATCCAATAGCGGTTCTGATACCAATTGATGGAACTAGGGATCCCAGGACCACGAATTGGTATGTGTATCGATCGATAGAAGATGAACAGGTTTAAGGTGTGATCTAACCCTTCAATGACGAAAACTAGGTTTATAAATTATACCTGAAGTGATGAGAAGAAGTTGACGGTTTCCAGCAACCTCGATCAGTCAGTGACCTCAAGATATTTTATCGTATTCCTTTCTCATGATGGACATCGTGTAGATGACAATCTCCAAACATTTTCTTCTCCTCGGCCAACCTTTTTTTATCTTCTTACGTGAAAAACGAATTAAGAAAGTTACTATTTTTGATGCTTTTAGGCAGCCAAAAAATAGAGGATATATAGGCTGCGACATAGATCGTTAGGAGAAATTAGGGTTAGGCCTCTTAAAGAATCTAGGTATCCCATGTTCAGCCCGAACACATGGCCTAAGTTCGTTAACAATAGCTTGGTCCACTGAAGAGCTATTATTGTACTACCTTCTTAATCTCATATTACGTTATGGTCTCCTCCTTATTATATGTTTGTTCGTCTTTCCAAGTTAAGATATCGAATGTACGTCGATCAAATTAAGTTACTGATAACTATATTGATTAACATCTTTTATCCTTAAGTAGTACCATTCAACTTTATTTGTCATGTCGGATATAATTCACCTGCATGGTTTACATGACAATCCTTATGAGCTCTTGAAGGGGACACCATCAACCCGACGTATCGAAACATAGATTTCTTTTATAATCGGCAGCCCATTATACACACAATGTCATTACCCAATTTATGAGTCAAAGTAATGCATAGGGTATATACATGTCTATCCAGATTAAGAGAACAAGCCATCCATAATAACGGAAGTACTTGTTCTCTTATGTAGTCAGTACAAAGAGAACAACCTCAAGTGGTCTAGTTTAATACACAAAGTGCACTAGTGTAAACCTATAGTCTCGGATTACACTATAACATTACCAATGGTTTGTGCAAATCCATGGAGGTTGTGAACCATTTAGATATTCAACATGGAACTGATAATATGATATTTTGCGTGACATAACACACTATATTATCTATAATATTGAATATTAGACACTTACATTAACATAACAATTGTAATATGTAAACATTTGTCTATATGATTCTCATTCAAAAAAAAGAACGAAATATAGTAAATACAAAAGTGATTATTTTAGTATATAACCCGAATAATCTCCCACATATAACAAAAAGTATTGCTTTTTAGTATGTTGATACAGGCACGAGAGGTCGAGGTTGGGTTGAGACAAAAATTCAGAGGTTGAGGTGACCTAGTAGAATGTTACGAACGGCCTCGAGTTGTCGAAGAAGCTCGAGACACCGGAGCACCGATCAACAGTTGATCGGTTCTGATCGACCCTAATCCGTGCTAACTAGAATGGGGAGCTCGTCAGAGAAGCTCGCACGACGGCGACGAAGGCTCATCGGATAACCTCAACGGTGCTAGGAAGAAGGAGAAGAGGTGGTCGGAGATCTGGATTTTTCGGAAGTGGTTAGAGAATGAAGAGCGGAAAAGTGGCTTTCAAGAAATGAAGAAATATCACTTTGAATAAAGCAATGACCTTGGAGGAAGAAACATTTAAATTAACCCGCTATTAGTAATAGGAAGTCGAAATGATCATATATTAATTATGTATTCATGTGTTTATATTTATGCGTTCTCAGTAATTATAGTGCATTGAAGATTAAATTTGTTTTAATTGTTATAATCATATTCTTAAATCCAATGAAGGAACTTCTAAAAATTAGTCTAAAATTTAAAGTTTCTAAAATATATACTGCCTCCCTCTAAACTTTTATGATGGTTTATGTTCTTCGCCCCTCTCAGTAGTCTTGTAGGGAACGAAACGCGAAAATTGTTACCCCAAACCAAGAAGCTTGCGAAAGAACCAATCAATAACAATGCAAAAAATAAAAAATAAAAAGCTAAAATTTTAAAGAACCAAATCGTAGACACACAGAATTTTTGACGTATAAAACTCTTGCGAAAGAAAAATCAAGGGACGATCAGAGTCCAATCCTGAAAACCTATACTAATGGAATATAAGATTACACCCTCTACAAGCTCATCACCGATCCAACACGAATCACCACAACTCTTTGGAATAGAAAAACAATCATGGATACACGAAGAACGAAGATGATGAGAAATAAAATTACCCGAAACAATCTTCTCTTCAAAATTACCACAACTCTCTCCTTTCTCCTTCTAATGTTGCAAAGCACTCTTGCCTCCTTTTTCTTCTCTATCAAAAGTTGTAAACTTTTTATTATTTTTCTTCTTATTCATCAACTTGCATGCACAGATTTTATAAACCCTTGCATGAATTAAGGTTACCATATATTGAAAATCAATATATGGAAGCCCAATATATATGGAAAGTCAAATATATATATCAATCATATATTTAATGAAAACCCAATCATAATTGGCGTGCCATAAATTGGAAGTCCAATTATATATATGGAAAGTCAATATATGAAAGATCCAATCATAAATAAATGGTCAAAGTCAAAGATGGAAATCTAATCATACATTTGCTTACAGTTCTAATATGCACTCCCTGAACTTCTCCAACAAACGGATGACGCGTCGCACTCCGGAATATTCTCCATATAGGTTGGGAACCCCACCCACTCCAATAAACCTTCCATTTTCCAACTAGGTGGAGGAGCTTGTCATCCATACGATCTGCCTTACTTTGTATAAAGGGCGAGTAGCATCGTAAGGGTTACACTTACCACCATCAGATGGTTGATGTTCAAGGTTGGGAGCATCTCCATGCACTGGTACCCTAATAACTGGATCCTCTGTAGTATCCTCTAGAAATGGCTCAAAGCAAAATAACTCTAACTCAGGCAATTCCTCAGCCACAGAAGGCATCTTGAAATCCTGAGTGTTGGTCATGATCTGATTATCGACCAACACCATGTCTCTATTTTTGTAGATATTTCTTTCCACCGAGTCGTAGAGTTTATAGCCAAACTCATCTCGACCATAGACGACAAAGACGCACTGTCTTATCTTCGGCTCAAGTTTGGATCTCTCGTCCTTCGGTACATGCACGAAGGTCTTGCAACCATACTCGCAAGTGATTGTATAACGTCTCTTTGTCGTACCATATTTTGTCAGACACATCACCCTGCAAAGAAAAATTGGGATACAAATTAATAATATATGCAACAGTGTTGAGAGCCTCACCCGAATAACTGGCCGGTAAGTTTGCTTCAGACAGCAAACACTGTACCCACTCCATCAATGTCATGTTCATGCACTTTGCTACAACATGGAGTTGAGGTATCTTTGGTGGAGTCTTTTGGTGTCGTATTCCTTGTTCTCTGTAAAATGCGTCAAAAGGACCGATGTATGCGCAGTCATTATCGGACCGAACACATAGAAACTTCTTGCACGTCTTCCTTTCAACAAAGGCCTGAAACTCTTTAAATGTGGACAGGACCTGATCCTTGGTCTTTAAAGCATAGACCTAAACTTTTCTGGAATAATAATAAACAAAAGTCGTAAAATAAGAAGCGCCATCAATAGATTTTACCTTCATATGACCGTAAACATCTGAGTGAATCAACTCGAGCAACGTCAGCTTCCTTGAACTTGGATAACTTTGGAAAGACACTCTATTTTGCTTTTCTGCCAAATAGTGCGTGCATCTCTCAACTTTATAGACTTGAGCCCCAAAATCACCTTCATGTTTACCAAGTAACTCATCTCCTTCTCGCTGATATGGCTGATTCGCCTGTGCCACAATTTGGTAGATGCATCACTGACTGCGTTCACCTCTTATGCCCCTTATGTGTCCTCCCTCCATATAGTTGAGACCAGACTTCTTGCTTCCTCTGGCAATCATCATAGAACCTCTAGAAAGCTTCCACTGACAGTTTTCGAAGAGGTTAAAGAATCTCTCCTTATAGAACCTTCAAACAAATACTAGACTGAAACGAATACTGGGAACATGAAGGACATCTTTGAGAATAAAAATTATACCCATTTTCAGCCTCAAATGCACATCTCCAATAGCAATAGCCTTTGACACATCTCCATTGTCCATCTTCAATACTCTACAGTCGCCTGTTGTGTAAGTGGCAAATAGTATCTTGTTGTGAGATACGTGCACTGAAGCACCTGAGTCCACCAGCCAAGAATTGTCATCGCGAGTGGGGTTCATGACTACCTCATCATCCATAATGATCATATCACACCTACTTGTGTCGAGGCAGCCGTTGTAGTATTCTCACTTTGCTTTTCCTTGTCGTCCTTCTTTTTTTCTTCCAAGCGAAATAGTTTCGCTTGATGTGGCCCTTCTTGCCACAGTGGTAGCACTCGAAGTTCTCGTACTGATCCTTTGATTTTACCCTGCTCTTGTCTCTGCCACCTCTTAGACCCCTGCTTTTACTCTTTCCACAACTCTCTGAAACAAGCACCTCTTAGTGGGATATAGATAAAGTGTCATGATAACGTCTCCGCATCTCTTCATTCAGTATTCCGTTCTTGGTGAACTCCAGACTGACCACACCTTCTGGAGTAGAAGTGATCATAGACACTCGTACGATTTTCCACGAGTCTGGCAATGTACACAACAGCTATAGTCCATGTACCTCATCGTCAAACTTGACTCCCATCGAAGATAGATGGTCAGTCATGCCTTGGAACTTACTCAAGTGATTCGTGATAGACGTACCATCTTTGTACCGTAGACCCATCATTTGTTAAATCAAGAACAACTTGTTCACCTTCGATCTTCTTCGCATACAAAACTTCTAGCTTATCCCACAGTGTCCTCGTATGCTCTATACTGGCAATGTGATTGTACACGTTCTCATCAGCAAAATGCCTGATGTACTCACATACCTGTATTTGCTCAAAGTTTTAGTCCTCCTAAGATTTATCAACTGGTCTCTCGGAAGGAAATACTGGCAGATACAGCTTTTTGACAAATAACAACTCTTTCATCTTGCTCCTCCAATAGTTGTAATTGGTACGGTTTAGATTTACCATAAGCACCGGCTTTGCGTCCATCTCTTCTTCTTGGTTTCATTATCAACTCTGACACCAACCAATAACTTCGATACAACATGTTGGGAACAAAATGCAAAAACCGTTCCCCCAAACCAAGAAGCTTGTGAGAAAATCGAGCAATAACAACGCACAAAACCAGACGCCAAAATTATAAAGAACCAAATAGCAGACACAGAGAATTTTTGACGTGAAAAATTCTTGCGAAAAAAAACTACGGGACGATCAGAGTTCAACCATGAAAAGCATCCACTAATGAAATAGAAGATTACATCCTCTACAAGCTCCTTACTGATCCAACATGGATCACCACAACTTTTTGGAATAGAAAAACAATTACGGATACACGCTTATCCGAAATAATCTTCTCTTAAAAAATACTTTAGATCTCTCATTTCTCCTCCCAATGTTGCAAAGTAAGACTGTGCACAATTAAGTCAAACCAACCAAATCGAACCAAGCCAAACCGAACCGATTGGTTTTAAACCGAACCGATGGTTCAGTTGGTTTGGTTCGGCTTCAATTTTTTAAAAACCGACCGGTTCGGTTCGGTTCGGTTCATGGTTTGGTTATGGCAAAAGTCGTCTAAACCGAACCGAACCAAATCCTTGTTAAATAATTAAGGTTGGCCGGTTGGGTATGGGTTCATTGGGTTGTATTATACCGGTTTGGTTCATTTATTCATATCACAGTCATTTATCAAGTTGAAGTTGAAAGAGCCCTCTCTCTCTCTAGTCTCAAAGAGGAGTACTGGCGGCTTCAATTTTTTTCTAATTGCTCCTACGCACATGAAAGGAGCTTTTGGTTGAATGTATATGATTTTTTTATGTATAATTGGCATTTTTCTCCACCTGCAAAGCGCAAGTTGAATTGAAGTTGATGAATTGTATTTACTGTTGCAAAGCGCAAGTTGACTGAGGTTTCACAAAAAAGAAGAAGCATACAGTCCATTTTTTTATGTGATCAAAACCGACCAAGTTGAACTGATCTAAACCGAACCAAGTCGGTCGGTTTCAAAACCGAATCGACCATTTGGTTGGTTTGGTTCGGTTTGTTTATTTTCAAACCGATTAACTTTGGTTCGACTTCGGTTGGGAACAAATAGGTCGACCACCGACCGATGCACACCCCTATTGCAAAGCACGCTTGTCTCATTTTTCTTCCCTATCAAAAATTGTAACCTTTTTATTAATTTTCTTTTTATTTATCAAGTTGCATACATCAACCTTTTATAATCCCTTGCATGAATTAGGGTTACCATATATTGGAAATCTATATATATAAGCACAATATATACGGAAAGTCTAATATATATCAATAATATATTTAATGAAAATCCATTCATAATTGGCTTTGGCTTGCCATAAATTGAAAATCCAATTATATGGAAAGCCAATATATAAAAGATTCAATTATAAATATATGGTCAAAGTCAAAGATGAAAAATATAATCATATATTTGCGTATTGTTCCAATATGCACTTCCCGATCTTCTCCGACACATGGATGACGTTCGTCGCACACCAGGATATTCTCCACGTTGGAAATCCCACCCACTCCAACAAGACTCGTGTTTCGTCCCTGCTTATGTCTTAACTTTTTTCTTATCGGGTCTAAGTTGGAAATGATTTATGTGGAACTCGAGCCCTACCATATCTACTTTGAGGGACTATACCTTACCCGTCCAAAGTAGTTATGTATTTGTTTTGGTTAAAATTAGGTCAAAGTCCAAAGAATAGTGCAGGTAACATCGTGGCTCTTCCTCTAAAAAGTTCTCTATGGAGTTTGACACGCTTTATAGAGTAGTAATAGGTAGCAAAGTGTAAATATTTAAGAATTTTCATGATAGTTCAGGAACTTAAGTGCAGACAAGCATTTGTTAGCTCCTCTTCCCTTGATGACTGTAGTCTGTAGGTAGGAGGAGATCACATCATCACATACATGGCTTCAACAGTGACGAGATCAAGAATCAAGAACAGAGGAGAAGAAAATACGAAGGAATGGAAAAGTGTTTGTAATATTTAATGGGTAAAATGTAACAGTAGTCTTGGAATGTAAACAATTACACTAATGAATGAAAGAAACAACAAGAATCAATTTATACTTCTTCTTACAAGAATAGTTCTAACTACCTAACTAAACGCACAAGACTTAGTGCATGCTGTATTGCATGCTTGTTGGACCCACTGCCTCCAACTTCCACCAAATAAATGGAAGGAATAATACGTCCCCGTGGCTCGATCCACTGATCTTCCGCCACCCAGCCGGGATCTTATACCTCTCCTCGGTAACCACAAGACCCACTCAAGTTCGGTTGTAGTTGTAATGTAACTAACTGTAATTGTCATGGCTAATTGCTAATGCCTGGACACTGTGTCCAGAACACTGCTCTGATACTTCTCGATACCCTTCTAAGTACTAGTCTGATACCAATCTGATACTCTCTAATTGCAGCTCTGATACTCCCCCATTGCAAGTGTTAATCTTCTTTAGCCCTGCAGTGACATCAAGCAGTCTTCACTGCATCTTCAAACAGTCCTCAGAACCCTCCAGATCACTGTTAGCAATCAACACTGCCTTTAGTTGCTTCAAGGCTAGGAATTGTAGTAGGAATCATTTGGGAATGTATCAGCATTGGATTTCTTTTTGATGGTTCATTTGATATTCTTTTTCATCCACTATTCTAAAGAGTAAAACCTTCATATTGAATCTGGGTTTTGCAAGATAGCATATATAGTGGAAGAAAACAAAACATTCAAATTCGGCTTAAATACGCAAGAAGGATAATACGCCCCCGTAACTCGATCCATTGATCTTTCGTCACCCAACCAGGGCTTTATGTCTCTTTCTGCCTACCACAAGGTAACTCGGATTTGGCAAGCATATATTTGATAAATGAAAAACTTAATTTTAAAAGTTAAGTATGACCCTTGGCTCACTTGCCATTGGAATTAAGGGCCTCACAATAGAGCAAATGTAAACCCCATAAAAAAAAATCACATATCAATTTACACAATTCAACTTTATTGCTATTATTGCTCAATTACTTCTTTCATGAGATCCATTTACACAAAGGACCATTTGCTTTAAAACTATACAAGATTCTGAAACATCTTTCCAGAGTGATAACTAGGACAAGATGCTAATACAAAATATACACAAACTTATATAATCATGTAATGTATTGAAAGGAAAGCTGTAGTACGTATGTACATAGTCTATTATGTCAAAATACCATGGAAGGAAGTATCTATATATACACTTCGAGAAGTTAAAGATCAAAGCTGTGGCTGTTGAAATGGAAGACTGGGCGGCTCCATCTACCCTTCATGCTTTGCGCTCTGCACTCCTTTGCGACGCTGGACTGAAGGCCAGGAGGTCCGCAGACAAAGACGCCGACATCCACATGGCCCATCCCTTCCTGATAGGAATCGAAGATGGCTGGGAAAAAAGGAAAAGAAAAAGGTTCTGATTAAGCACTGGACCATCCACTGGTAGATGTGTACACACCAATAGTGATTTGCAAGAAAGAGCATGCAAATTTTCTGAAGAAGCTATGCTGACTGTCCTCATATCATAATGTTGTTTTAGTAACTGATTATGTTTAGAAATTTTTCATATATATATATATATATATATATATATATATATATATATATATATATAGGAAGCGGATCAAAAGCCCCCCTTAGAAAACCCCCTAAAAACCCCCCTCACTCTAATCCGTAATTTATTGTTAATATTAATGTTAATATTAACATTAAATACTAAAATTAACATTAAACTTAACATTAAAATTAATATTAATATTAACATTAACATTAAAATTAATTAAAAAAAATAAAAAAATTAATATTAGCACTAATATTAATATTAACATTAATATTAACATTAACATTAATATTAACATTAATATTAACATTAATATTACGAATTAGAGTGAGTGAGTTTTTTAGGGGGTTTTCTAGGGGGGCTTTTGATCCGCTCCTATATATATATATATATATATATATATATATATATATATATATATATATATTAAAAAAACTATAGTTTACAGTGTTGATCGTATGGTATCAGCTTTGACCTGTTCGATCCTCTACTGACACCGACTGACACCAGCATATACTGGCCAACACCGACATTCTGTTGCAAGTGCACGATTATCGATATTAAAAATTATCTATTTAAAGCTAACGCAAAATAACATAAAGTACACAAAAGTTGGGATTAAATGTTTCACATAATTTGTTTCTATTTTTTTTTTAACTTTTTTGGTTTTTCTAAATGAAGTCCGAAGCTCCGATCCAAAGTCGACGCTACCTGATACTTGTTAGAAGAGTCCAAAAAATAATTCTGATACGGATATTGGGATCCTTGGAAAGACATGCTAAAGATTGAGTTGATTAGCAGTTAACATATGCATAATTAGATGTACATGTTCCATCAGAATCAGTTAATATTTACATGTACATGAACCATCAGCTATATACATAAAGAACTGAAATACATGTATTTTCGTAAATGGTGAGTTTGTGAGCGAAGTAAACTGGTTTGAGTTATATGCATAATTAGATGCATTCATGCTGCACAATAGTCTAGGATATATATAGATCATATGAAGTTTGCATGTAGGAATGGACTGTAAATATTACCTTCAAAATCTGGTCTGCTGCCATATTGTATTGTTTGGAAATGTGCTAGTTTTTTCTCACTGGTAGCATCATCATCATGTAGCATCAAGCCATTGTACTGTATCGAGCTTTTCTTTTCATCCTCGATAGGTGTGTCGTAGCCCGAGCATCTATCCTCCCACTTATGCCACAAGAAGATAACAACACCTCCAACCACAACAACACCGATAACCATGCATATGGTGAATAGGAGACCCCTATACCACCAAGCAGTTACTTTGAAAGGTTTCATGTAATAAATTTCCAGAAGACCATAAAATGCGATGAAGCCAAGAGTCGATAGAAGAAAGTACGTTCCGGACCAGAAGTTGTTACCCGTGCCTACCAAACACGACATGGTCTTCCTGTCGTTCGTAGGGAAGGAGAAAGAGCTTGCGCTCTCATCGAACTTTCCTTCTTCCTGCAAAATTAACAAGTCTGCTTATATTTGGTTTATAGGAAGAGTTCGACTACAGAAACTCAAATAAGAACTTACAATATGGATGTGACATGTGGATTTAACTAACATTGAAAGTGTACTTTGCCCCTTGAAAAAAATCAAGGAATGAGATGCATGTAAACGGTTTTTTCATGACCGAGTTTTAAAAATTAAGAACTCATGAGTTCCTCTAGGATTTTTGTTATAGGAGCAAGGTTGAATAAAACGTAATTTAGTGCCCTGACTGAGCATGTTACCAATGGAGCTTCTGATTCTTGAGTCACATAAGCTTGGATATCCAGATGCAATTTGTCAAACGCAGAAGAGCTGATCGATTTTACATTGACTGCTGAGAGAAGAGAGAGCTCCTTAGTTTTTTTAACTGCCCAAATAACTAAGATATTTTTAGGCAAGCAAGGCTTCCTCTCATTAACTCGATGCAGCACGTCGCTCAAAATGGCCAAGAAGGGTGAGATGCCAATTCCTCCAGCTACGAGAATAAGATTTTCATACCTGAGAGAAGAAAGTGAAAAAAGCAACTCATTATTATAAAGTGTTTGCAAATCATAACCATCCTAACATCTAAATGTCGGAAGGGCTGAAAGGTTTTTGGACTTTACCATGGTGTTCTATGGACTTTCATCTTATATTAGTGTTGACATGTGAAGAACAATCGCAGACAAAAACAGGCCTTTTTTCCAATCCTATGGACACATGACATCCTATATAAAGGGATCTAAGGTTCCTTTTGTAATAAATTGTGCTCAATGAAAGATGTTGAATAAGTTCAACACAAGAGTTCAAGCGAGAGAGAGAAGTTTTCTTTATCTTTGTGGTAGAGAGTTCTTGAGATTAAGGAGAGAAGTGTTCTGAGAGCTATTGTAATTCATTTTCTTCTTTACAGTGGAACTAAATCATCCTCGCCCGTGGGCGTAGGCATCTTGGCTGAACCATGTAAATTTTGTCTTTGAGGTGATGAATTTTCTCTGAGGTTTTCTCTAATTTCTTGGGTTTATTTCTGTTGTGCCCCCAACAACATGACTCTAGGACCCTCAAGTTATCTATATCATTTATGTACTACTTGTATCTGCTTGTAACTATGTTTTCTCTCTATAATTTGCATGAAAACCTTATGGCTAAGAAAGTATAAAGTAGAATGCTTACATCAAGTGGTATGGTGATTCATGCCCGTATGGCCCTTCAACACAGGCCGTTATTTGATGAGGTTTCTGATTTAAGTCTCCCAAGACAATATCCCTCAGTTTCTCTGTCCATTCACCAAGCACTTTTATAAGAACAGACATATGGTTCCTGCCATCCAAAGGACTAGAGGAAACGCTAAATGGGTGCCACTGGAGCCATGACAATTCCCTTACTTGGAGAAAGATGAAGCTTAGAGCATTATACCGGAGATCTGCAAGTTTTTGCGACATAAATTTTAGTACAGTTATCTATACTCTATACATGAAAAAATGACTACAAAGGAAACATCTAAGAGATACTTGCAACTTAAACAGCTCAAAACTAGAAATAAGAGGGGATGGTATCAAGTATTACTAGCCGGCTTTGATAGGATCAACTCTACAGTTCCACATGGACGGCATGATGCTGAGATGACATCAACTGAAGTTCGTGATTGGCAAAATCTCAGAAAGCGGTCGAGTATGAACAGAAATATCGCTCCAGCTGCCATGCTGAAAATGAAGTCTCCGACATGCATGGCTAAGAACACTGCGAAGATCACGTACAGTTGATGCGTATAGAAGAAGAGCTCGAAATAATTCTTCCTCACGTAATGCAGCGATGTCACCCACATCAGTAAACCAGCTGCGAGGCTGATGACTCCTGGAAGATTTGCGACACCAATATCTTTCCACTCTAGCATCTGCATGAAAAAAACCAATGTTAATTCAATAACGAAAAGTTGCAATGAAAGGTCAAATATGATTGTGATCACTGTATTGTGAAATGTTACTTCCAGTAAAAGCAAAGCAAAAAACTAAGCCATAAAATGATCGATGAGTGCAATCCATTCATTTATCACTTCCATTCCATCTGATGCATGTGTTATGAGTATCTAGTAAAAAAAAAAAAAAAACTTTAGACAAATAAGGATATCACAACTAAGGGTTGCTCGATTGGGATGTTGTTGGAGCTCATCAAGGCCGGCCCTGGCATAGGACAGGAAGGGCGACCGTCCAGGCACCAAAATTTTAGGGGACACCAGAAAACAAAAAAATAGGTTCATTTTTTGTATATATAATCTTTGGTGCTGTTTTGATTATTAGTGCTCACACAACATAACAAAATGACTTAGTCAGCAAAGTTAATTTTCACTTACGCCTCTAATGTAAAGGGGCACGAGTTACAGGCACAGTGGCCCTGTTTTTTAACGATTTTTTCTAGTTTTTCTTTTTTTCCTTTTATTTATTTCTTTAAAAGAAAAAGGGAACCATTTTGATTTTTCCATGTTCAACGAATGTCCTTACTCAAGGGATATATGACACGGCACCTAATTTAGAGAGAGAGAGAGAGAGAGAGAGTGTATATATATATATATATATATATATAGAGAGAGAGAGAGAGAGAGAGAAAGAAAGCTATATATATATATATATATATATATATATATATATATATATATTAACCGCCCTCGAGGCTCGATCCCTTGATCAAGAGGCTTGAAGCCAGGGCAGAAATGCCGCTCCCTGCTGACCACTAGAGTGTGTGTGTAGTGGCCTTCGTACCGGATTTGTAGGCCTTCGGACCAAAATAATACCTATATATATATATATATATATATAACACCAGGTTAAATTGTTTCTGGAATCGCTTCCACTGGGATTCAAATTCCTGACCACTCGGGCCGCAAGCATCTCTCTTAACCACTAGGCTAGAGGTCATTTGCTATATATATATATATATATATATATCAAATAAAAATGGCAGCGGCTAGGGTTTCCCTTACGCGTGCGATCGAGAGGGGGTCCCAAACCTAGGACCCCGGTGCGTCCACCGGCACGTCAGGAGGAGGGCCGGACAGGGGCGGGCCGGCCGGGGACGGCGCGGGCGTCGGCGCAGGCGGCGGTGAGGCGGGTGCTGGCGGCGCAGTCGAGCTCTGATCGTTCGGGAAAGATGGCAGCGGGATGTTGGGGGTCGGGGGCGGCGCGGGATCTAGCGCAGCGGCCAGGCGCGGCGTCCCCGCCGGCGGCGAGGACGGCAGCGGTCCGACGACTGTCGGAATGGCCGAAAACGGACCGGCAACGGCGGGTAGGGTTGGTGGACGCGTGGGTCGGGCTCCGGTAGAGGACGTGGGCACCGTCGGAGATGGCGATCGACGTAATACTAATAATACGGCCCGGAGGAGGAGGCGGGATGGACAACGGTGATCAGAAGACGTAACGAGAAAGGGGATGTCAAAACTCACTGGCCAGGTGGGGCCTCGGGAGGTAACAATCATAGGGGTGGTGACCAGAGAGACGTGCTACGGAGACACGTTAGTGGTGCAGGCCCAGGGGGGCTAGGAGGCCGGATGGGAGTTCTCATCAATTACCTAACAATGTGTCCATACCACCAATGGACGTGCTACGGAGACACGTTAGTGGTGCAGGCCCAGGGGGGCTAGGAGGCCGGATGGGAGTTCTCATCAATTACCTAACAATGTGTCCATACCACCAATGCCTTAACAACGATGGTCGACGGTGGATAAAGGCAAACAAGTGGCTGGAGATCAACATAAGGCGGGGTTCCGAAATCCTACGCGGATATGTTGAATGGAGGGACGAATAGCTTGCCAGCACAGATATCTTATGTTCAACCGAAGATGGTGGACACAATACTTCGGACGACCCTGACGGAGAAAGATCTTGCTGAGACCGCGGACTACTGGCACAACTCAGTCATCCTGTATGTGCTTGGTTCGAGACCGTTTTACGGACAGATCTGTGCGTACGCAGCACGAGTTTAGAGACTGAGGGGCGGCATGGAATTTTTCTCACGAGAAAATAACTTCTATCTCGTGTGTTTCTGCTTGCAGGAGAACATGGAGCGGATCCTCCAGGGAGTACCGTGGACCTTTGATGGCAGGCTTATTATCATGAAGGCATGGACGCCGGAGTCGACTTATGAGCAGGAAGTTCTTCTCACAGTTCCAATTTGGATCAGACTACCGGGTTTACCAGCTAATCATGGGAGCATCTCCATGATGATGAAGATTGCCAGTGCCATAGGCAAACCTATCAATGCCGATGAAGCTACGGCGTATAGGACCCGTATGAAATATGCACGGATCTTTGTTGAAGTAGATGTGAGTGCTGACCTACCGCCATTCGTTGAATATGAGGTGCCTTCTGGTGGAGTCTTTTGCCAGACTGTCCAGTATGAGTTTGTGCCACCAGTTTGCAGCCATTGTAAATGTTTTGGGCATCCCTCTAAAGGATGTCTGGTAGGGGAGGTCGGGGATGTGGAAGGACACGGGGTAACTGATACTCCCAGAGATAGAGGTCTACGCGCAGGTAGTGGGGTTCTTTGCCCACAGGAGGCGTCCACCTCTATGGTGGAGGGGGTCCAACCAAGTGCGGGGGGGCCGATACATCTTAGGCAAATCCTTTCTCCCAATGGGTGGCCCGGGTGATGCAGCCTCGTGGAGACATGACTGCTGCAGGTGGCCACCAGGACCCTAAAGCGGGAACCGGAACTGGAATGGAGATGGAGAGAGATGGCCAAACCTTGGGAGAGAGCGGAGAGGGCACTACTGTTGTCGTGCGCGAATTCAATCCCGGACAAACTATTGTTTTCCAGTCCAAACGTAACAAGTCTTCAGGCCGTCCGAGAGGGCGTGACGGAAAGACGGTGACAGAAGACCGTACCCACCAACCGGAGGAGAGCACAAGCAGGAAGCGTCGGACGATACTACCTAGAGAGGATGGAGGGCAGGAGGCGATGGGAATTCTGAATACGGGCACCTCTGACCTATGTGTTACCAACCCCAGATGAAAGGACCATTGTGACAATGGAGGTGATCCCAGCGGGTTCAGCCCACCTCTCGAGATTTCTCCGGAAGGTGCAGCGGCAGAGGGTCAGATGATGGAGCACGCTATTTCCCCTAATGGCGGCTCTAGAGATGTTGAGGGGGCATCTCGTGGATATTAAATGTCTATCTTAGCCTGGAATGTCTGAGGGACGTGTGCGATAAGAAGATGGAAGGAGATCAGAGAGGTACTGAGGCGAGAAACTTGCTCCATTGTAGCACTACTAGAGACTAAAATTAAGTCTTCTAGACTGATACAACGGAGGACACAACATCAGTGGTGCCAGGTGAATAACTTGGAGGTAGGAGGGGTGACGCATATCTGGGTAAGCTGGGACAGTAAAAGCTGGGTAGGACACGTAATTCATCTGTCAGATCAGCTTATTGCCGTGTCTTTCATTAATAAGGGGAGATGGCTTTCATCTTGGGTGCGGTGTATGACAACAACGATAGGAGGCTGCGGAAAGCTCTATGGGAGGAGATTATCCAAATCAGTGTCGCAGCTGAGAATCAGTTCCATGTGCTGTTACTGCTGATGGAAGACTTTAATGCCCTACTTTTCAGTCATAAAAAAGTGGGGGGTCGACGTGTCCCCGGCGGAGTCCTACGAGATTTCCAAAGTTGCCTTCTGCGATCTGGTTTGCAGGCGGTGGAGAGAACTGGTCATATCTGGTATTGGCATAATAAGGCCACTCACAAACGAGTTGCTTGCCAACTCGATCGGGCTTTGGAAAATCGGGAGTGGTTTTCTATGTTCCCGGATATGGTTGCTGAGTGCCTCCCTGTTAGCACGAGTGATCATTCGCCAGTTCGCATCCATCTATCGACGGTTGTCTCCCAAAAGGCACGTCCGTTCAGATACAACAACAAATGGAGCTGTATGCCGGGTTATGCGGAGGTTTTCCAGGCGGGTTGGGGCTATCTCGTTGAGGAAAATCCTCAATTCCGCATGGCTCAGAGGCTGAAGCGGGTGAAGGCGGGTTTGAAACTCTGGGCGAAAAGTTCACGCCATACCCTTCTCTCAGATAAGGAGGACCAACTTCAGGAGGCACAGTTAGCTTTGCAGGAGGACATCCTCAATGGCGATCTAGCAGCGGCGGAGCAGGACCTGTGTAAGGAAGTCGGGGCGCTCCGTACACTGGAAGAGATCGAGCTGGCTCAACGAGCCAAGTGCAGCTGGCTGCGGGATGGCGATAAGTGCTCCAAGTTCTTCTATGAAATCATCCGGGCTCGTCAACATCGTAATCATATCTCTAGGCTATATGGGACTGATGGCCAAGAGGTAGTTAACGCTACTGCACTATAGGACGAAGTAGTCAGGTACTGTACTGAGCTCTTCAATCAAACTACTTATCTATCTGACTTTTCGGAGATTGTTTGCAAGAGGCTGGTTACCCCTCGGGGTAACAATGTACTTCTGGCACTAGTGACTATGGAGGAGATTGAAGCTATTATACGTCATGCGGATCCGAATAAATCTCCTAGCCCAGATGGTTTTGGGAGTCGGTTCTTTAAAGTCCACTGAGATATTCTGAAGGAGGAGGTGCTGGAGATCGTCAGAGATTTCTTCAACAATGGCAAGCTGCTTAAGGAGCTCAATCACACTTTCCTGACACTTATTCCGAAGAAGGAAGGAGCAACGGCTCTTAGTGATTTTCGTTCTATCTCCTGCTGCAATTTTATCTATAAAGTTATCACTCACCTGATGTGCAGACGTATGGAACAGATTATGCAGGGCCTGGTATCTAGTAACCAAGCGGCTTTTGTGAATGGACGGTCTATTGCTGATAACAGTCTTCTTGTCCATAAGCTGATCCGGGACTTCAACAAACTGGGAGGAGATAAAGTGTGTGTCAAGCTGGATCTGAGGAAGGCATATGATTCTGTCAACAGGAAATTTGTGTGCCACATTATGCTTGCTATGGAATTTGACCGCACTTGGGTGGATAGGGTACGGCTCTGCATATCCACTCCCTCTTTCTCCGTCCTTGACAGGGGTCAGCCGTATGGTTTCTTCGGCAGTTCAAGATGACTTCGGCAGGGGGATCCGCTATCGCTATACCTCTTCACCTTAGTCATGGAGTTTTTCACATCGCTCTTGGACGTGGCGGTCTATAGAGGCCAGATCACCCCACTGTACAATTGGGTGCATCCTCAGGTATCCTATCTTATCTATGCGGATGACCTGTTGGTCTTTCTGGTCCCTTCGCGGCGTGGGATTATGGCTTTGAACGGGGTCATGGAACGGTTTGGCTCTCTGACTGGTCTGCAGCTGAACAAGGATAAGAGTATGACCTATTTCAACAAGCACTGTCAACAGAAGGAAGAGAAGGCGCTACTTGGTATTGAGAATGGGGAGTTACCGGTCAAATACTTAGGAATCCCGTTATCTATCAACTACGCCAGAGTGACTGAATGTCAAAGTCTGGTTGACTACGCTCAGCGACGGCTGGAGGGGTGGCATGTCTAGAGCCTATCCTTTGGTGGACGCATCGAGCTAGTTCGATCCGTCATCTATGCCATTGCTCGATTCTGGTTGCAGACTCTCATGTTGCCGTCTGCGACCATTAGTAAAATTGAAAGATTATGTGCAAACTTTATCTGGAGAGGAGGACTACACTCTATAGGGTGGACGACTCTATGCAGACCTCGGGAGGAGGGAGGTGTCGGCCTACAGTCCTTGAGGACTTTGCGCGATACGACGGGTGTTAGACAAGCTTGGCGATTCCTCGCCCAGGACTCCTTGTGGGCGGTATGGATGAAGGAAAGGTATATGAAGGACCAGTCCTTTTAGGAGATCCGAGCCAATAGCAATGACTCCGTTACTTGGAAGAACCTTCTCTCACATCGGACTACTTTGAAGGAAATTATCTCCAGATCATTTTCAAATGGAGAGACTACTGATCTGTGGTGGGATCCTTGGATCAACCATATGAGCTTGGCGGATCGAGTTGGTAGGCAAGCGATGCCAACGGCGGGGAGGAGGGCCCGGATGAGCACTATTTTTCAGGAGGTTGTGTGGCGAGCGGACCTTCACCCTATGATAAGACAGTTTCGGCAGGAGATTAAAGCAGTCCAGGTGGATACTAAGAGTACGGACGGGACCGATGGGTATGGATGGACACCGGCCAGCATATCTTTCCCCAATCGATCGTGTACGCGTCTCTTAGGGAGGTTCACCCTCCCATGGAGCTGGCTCAGATGGTGTGGACCAAAGGGGTGGCCTCCAAAATGCAATTTTACTTGTACAAAATTTGTCTTGGAAAGTTGCTTACTCGGAACCGCCTAGTGAGATTTGGTGTGCAGATTTCGTCACCCCTGTGCGAGTTATGCAAGCAAGACCATGAATCTATGAAACATTTATGCTTTCGATATTCCTTCTCATCATCCGTTTGGCAACATCAATGTTCTCAGCTCAGCTTACAAACTCATGGCCCTCGAAGCTGGCGAGAGGAGGTGGCAGATATCATAGCCGAAAGGAATCGGGGTTCCCAGTGGTACAAAACAACAAGAATTCGGCTGGCGGCTGCGGTCTGGCATATATGGAAGGAGAGACGCCCGCTATTGGGGTGATACACAATATAGATTTTGATGTAAAAGTGATAGAAAACCTTAAGTCTCCACCAAAATCTGTCTTGTAGACTCCTTACATTTTTATATATAACAAGTACCTTTTTACCATATATATATATATATATATATATATATATATATATATATATATGGGGCTGATGGTATTCGGGCCGAGGCGGAACATTTCTACCAGGACCTCGACAACCAGAACTCATATCCGACCAGTTTTTCGCACTTTGTTTTCAAGAAACTAGTTTCTAGGCAGGGTAACTTTGTTTTCGGGCACTGTTGTCCATGGAGGAGATTCAACTCTTTGTTACGAAGGCGGATCCTAACAAATCGTCAGGTCCAGATGGTTTTGGGGCTGCTTTCTTTAAGAAACACTAGGAAATAATTAAGGAGGATTTTCTGAAAGCGGTGAGAGAGTTCTTTAATTCTGATAAGCTGTTTAAGGAGCTTAACCATACTTTTGTGGTCTTGATTGCAAAAGTTGAGGGGGCGACTTCGCTGGGAGATTTCAGGCCTATTGCTATTGCCTGTTGTAACTTCGTCTACAAGATTATCACTCACCTTATGCGTGACCGGATGAGAGATGTCATGCAGGAGTTTATATCTCCTAATCATACGGCTTTTATCAAAGCGCGCTCTATATTAGAAAACTGATTGCTGGCTCACAAGCTTGTGAGGGATTTTAACAAACAAGGGGGTAATAAAACGTGTCTGAAACGGGACCTCGAAAAAGCTTATGACATGGTTAATCGGGACTTCCTGTGTTATATCATGCTCTGTATGGGATTTGACAAGTGGTGGGTGGATAGGGTGAGGGTATGTATATGTTCGCCCTCTTTCTCCATTATAGTTAGGGGTAAGCCGGAGGGATTTTTTGGCAACAGCAGAGGCCTGAAACAAGGGGATCCACTATCTCCGTACCTATTTGCGATTGTGATGGAGTTCCTCACCTATCTACTGGAAGATGCGGTTGTGGAGGGGCTGATTACCCCCTATTTCAAAAGACGGATCATGTGGTCTCCCACCTCATTTATGTTGATGACCGGTTGCTCTTCATAGAGCCTTCTTCGAACAGATCTCTTGACACTCTAAAGGGCATCATCGATTCTTTTGAGAGTTGGTCGGGACTGCAACTTAATAGAAACAAGAGCAAGATGTTCATGAATCGCATATGGGAACAATGAAGCTTGGTTGGACAAGATGGACATATCGAAAGGGAAGCTCCCTATCAAATATTTGGGCCTTCTCCTATTATCAACTATGTCGCTGATGCAGATTGCGAGGGTTCCTTAATTAGGCACAATCAAGACTGGAGGGATGGCAAGTACAGATTTTGTCCTTTGGGGGTAAGATTGAACTCATCAAAGACGTAATTTCGACGGTACTAGGTACTGGCTGCAGGCCATTATTCTTTCCAGTGGTACCATAAAAAAATTGAACGTATGTATGCGAACTTCCTGTGGAGGGGGACATGCATGCTATAAGTTGGGAGGAATTGTGTCGGAGAGGAGTTGGCCTGAGATATGTCCCTCATAGAAACGACCTTCCTCAAACTTTTCTAGAGATTCATTAACGGAAAGTCTCTCTGGACAGACTGGGTTAAGGGAAGATATTTTTTGAAGGGGATTTATGGTCGATCAGTAGCAACAACTCGGTCCCGGTTAAATCGATGTTGGCTACGAGGCACAGGGCTAAGGACAAGCTCACCAGGGTGATATGCTCTGGGGCTCAAAACAGCATTTGGCGTGACCTGTGGATCAACCACTCCAGCTTGATCGAGAGGGAGAGAGGGCTGGCATGTTTATGAGCTGATGGGTTCTACTGACATGGTGAGTAACCTTATTTGTGCAGGAGAGTGGAAGCTACATGGCCGTTTCATCGAGGCGGCTCATGCGGAAGATATTCGTGTAGTAGAGATTGATAGGCAGGGGACGGAGGACTATAGGATTTGGAAGAATATGGAGAAAGGCACTCTCAAGTTATGGATGGCAGTGAACCAAACTAGGACCTACTACGAGGAGGTCGATTGGGTGGAGGTGGTATGGATGGAAGGGGCGGCGGTAAAGATTTTCATGTGCCTCTACAAAACGATCAGGAACAGACTCCTTACAAGGGACAGGCTTGCCAAGTTCGGATTCCACTGCGAGGATACGAAGTGCTGCTTATGTAGTAAGGAGGATAAGTCTAGGGATCATTTATTTTTCGCATGTGACTTCGTTTGGACATATGGCGCGCCCAGAGAACTAGGTTAGGCTCACTCCCGTGCAGAGCAGAGACCTTTCCTCAGTTATCGATGAAGTTAAAGCTCAGAAAGGCAGTGAAGCGAGTGATTACCGGTGTCTATGTCTTAGCTTTGAGACGGTGCTTTGGCATGTTTGGAGGGAACGAAATCGGCACATCTTTGAGAGTCTTTCTCTCAATATTTTACCTGTACAAAGGAATATACAAGCTGACATAGATATACTAGACCCTAGATGACATTTTTGTTTGTAATCGGGGCTAGATCATAGTTGTAAGCTTCGTGTTTATGTATAAAAATTTACCTTCTTCGAATATATATATATATATATATATATATATATATATATATATATATATATATATATATATGGGATACGAGCCATAGAGGCTCATTTTCCTACATGAGCCAATACACATGTGGACCAATAGAAATGGAGTGTACCAGTGCACATGGGTGCACATGGGATGTAGGAATCCATTCCTATTGGTCCACATGTGCATGACTCGTGTACAAATATCAGCCTATGACTCATATCCCGTTTACTCTATATATATTTCTCCTAGCGCGAGTGGCAAGGAGAGGGAGGCATAAGGTCCCAGAGTGGGTAGGCTCGACCCATGGAGAAGCACAAATTACTAATAGTAATAGGTTTAGCGATCTAAATATATATATACTTGGGATGTAGGAGTCCATACACTCTCTCTCTCTCTCTCTCTCTCTCTCTCTCTCTCTCTCTCTCACACACACACACATATATATATATGTGTGTGTGTGTGTGTGTGTGGTTGGGGAGGGGGGGGGGGGGGGGGGGGGGGGGGGGGGGGGGCACAAATGACCTCTAGCCTAGTGGTTAAGAGAGATTCATGCGGCCCGAGTGGTCAGGAGATTGATTCCCTGTGGGAGCGTTCGCCACAATTACCTTCTTTCAAAAATATACACAATTACCTTCTTTCAAAAATATGTGTGTGTGTGTGTGTGTGTGTGTGTGTGTGTGTGTAATAAATTATTAGATGATCCAAAGATGAACTGCCAATTGATTAGTAATAATTATTTCAGCTCATTTTATGTTTAAAAGCACACATATCACATCACAACTCACCTTGTTAAGGAGATTCCCCTCCAAGGACCAAGCAATGGCATAAAACAAACCATGTAATGTGAAGAGAACCATTGTAAGATGTCCAAGCCATACATGATATCTGGTAGCATGCTCAAATGGAATGTCTATCAAGCGAAGAAGAACCGAGCCCCTTGAAACTGGCAAGAAAAGAAATACCATGCAAAACAAACCAATTGACCCCAACCTCAGCCCCATAATTTCCAGCAAGAAGCAGCTGCAGTTTCAAGATTTGTAAAGCATTAGTGACAAAATGAGAAACATACCTACAAAGATGCGAGTGAACATTCGTTTATAGAAACCTATTGTTAGAGTCTTACTAGTTTTTAAGATATTATAGGACAGAAATGATAATTCTAAAAGCATAAGTTGAACATGAAGTGGCATCTGCGAAATAGAGTTTTGTGTTTATGGTTGCAACCTATGTTGGGACACTGGGAAATGGTGTCTGTATCTGTATTGTGTCCATACCCGTAGCCATGTCCATATTCGTGTAACATAGAGGACTACATGTGTATCTATTTGAAAATGTCCTTATCCGTATCAGTATCTCAGTATCTGTAATCATGCAACATAGGTTGCAACTGAACAACAAAGATGACAATTACATTTACTAACTCCAACAGTAGATTATTAGCACTACCTTGTATGTTGCATCATTAGGACTACTAACATATATTTATCATGAGAAGGAAATATATGGTTAATATTGAACTAAATCTATATTTCGCAATATTTGGAAAGACAAAATTGCGGTCTAGTCGTGTTTTGTTGCAAGCTACTTTGCACCTGTCATAATGATCTGGACAGTACTTATTTGGTGTACCCTACTGTATTTTGGAGTGTTTGTGATGCGTGTCCAACACAACATGACACGAACATGGCTCTAATTTTTGGAGTTTGTGTGCTTCCTAGGTTGCAATGATTGGACTTCCAGAAACAATAAAAAAATCCGTGAATTGAGATTCCAACATTCTACAATTCAGGGAATTTCATTTCTGTGGAGATTATTGCCATTCCCACTTTTTAAAGTGTTACTATTGGACCACCCCCTGGTGGTAATTCTATAGAGAATTGGTAATTTTATTATTTGGTAGGGTAAAAAAAATGTTGATATAAGATATTTTACCTTGAGGTAAAAATAATTGGAAAAAACATATTTTTACACATTTCATGATCGAATTCAAATTTCCATTTTTATCAACCAGTGGAAATTCCAATCTTCACTTTTCTGACAACCAAATGAAAAAAGTTTGGACCAAAGACTTGAATTGATACACCAAAAATTGCAATTCCTTGCAACCAAACAGGTCCTAATTTTGCAGCCTAAGATGCAAAACGGAAACTATAAACCAAAAAAGTCTTCATCATGAGAGGTATTGCTAAGGACAACAGTTTTCTCCTGGCATTATTTACCTCCAATGCGAGCGCATATTTTCCCCCTCTAAGACGATGGATTTTGAAATACATAAAAGGAATTTATATGGTTTGGTATGTCCCAACCCAATATCGACCAATACCTATACTGACCAATACCGACATTGGAGGTCTCTTTTCTAGTCAATTCGGCAAAAAAAAAAAATAACGAAAAGACCAATCAGCAAGGATGTAAAAGTATAGTAGAGTTATAAAATGATGTAAAAGAAAAAATTATCTATCGCAGGTAAACCAATCAACAAGGGTGGCTACTATTTCATTCAATTTTAGAACTGTTAAGAAACAATATGAAATACTTAAAATTATGCCTAAATGTATAAATATTTTTTCTAACATTTTGATAAATTATTAATAATTATTTGCTTTTTGATACCAAAAAAATTGATATTTCGATCTGAAATTGTCGATACTGCTGATACCGATACTCATAAGAAGGGTATGATACCAATCGATACCCATCAATACCGATATTGTGAACCTTGTTATAGTCAAACAGAATGGTTGAATGAATTATGATGCATATACACAAATACGACATGACATGAGGACACTGTGACACATACACGACACCTCCGACATGTCCTAGTGTATTTTGGAGTGCGACATGATAAGGCCTGTATTTTTGGAGTGTTCGTACTTCCTAGACATGAAGGAAAACTGATGGCTAGTTAGTTTGATGGTGTACACGAACCTTTTCAATTTCAAAGACAATGGAGAGCCCGTTATCATGTTGTTGCTCTGTATGGAGTAAGTAACGATCGACCACAGAATATACGCAGAAAAGAGGAGTATCCCGATAAACTCCGCTGCAGATACGACCCCGAAGGGGCCATCAGTAAGGACGGGGAACGTCCACAGCCGGAGCCTCGGAAACCTCTTCTTCTTCCTACAATGTACAAGAAACATTCGTGAAATTTGCGAATATATATTATTGACGAGTACAAATGCTTGCAAGTGGTTAGTCAGTACTCAAAGTTGTCCCTCGGGAACGCAGCTATGTAGATGAACCCCAATAGTGCAATAACGAGGATCGGAGCGCTGAACGCGAGGAACACGCTTCCTGCAGCCAACAGAGCTATGCTTAGGAACTAGGGGTGAGCATTATTCGGTTTTGGACTGAAAACCGAACTGAACCGAATCAAATAAGAGATTCGGTTTAGTTTGAAAAAAATTATGGTCAATTTCAGTTTTGAAAATACTAAAATTCTTTATTTAGTTTCTGTTTTGGGTTTCTGTTTCAGTCCGAAATCGAAAAGCTAATAAGACTTATGAAATATGTAAATACCCTCAACTCTATACATATTTTGTGATTAAAAATGTGTATACTTCGAAAACAACAATTATATGTATTGTTTTAAAGCCCAACTTTGATAATTTAACAACTAATCCAACTTTGGACGTAACTTTAAAATACAACAAACGTGTGTATAAAAAATACAATTTTTAATATAATTTAACTATGATCCCAATTTTGGACGTGACCCTTCAAACAATAGAAATAGCAAAACTGAACAAACCGAATCAATTATTCGGTTCGGTTCGGTTCGCTTTCATTTTTGACTAATTTCGATTCGGGTTCGATCTTGGAATTTTAGAATTTCGGTTTATTCAGTTTGATTTTCCGTCATGTTGAAACCGAATAAACCGAATGCTCACCCTACTATGAACTATGATTTTTTTTTTTTAGCATAGGAGAGTGAGGAGAGGGAGGGCGGCACCTGTGATCGCAAAGACCGACCCACTGGTCAGTCTGGTCCAGTCGGAGAACAGGCCCTTGACGAGCTCGGTCGGGAAGAAGAAGACGAGGCCGGCCCACGCCACGAAGACCGCCCACATCAGCGAGCGCAGCGCCCATCCGGCCAGAGCGAGAGCCGCGGGAGCCACCATCCCGGTCGGCGAGCCGTCGCCGAGCGGCGCAATGCCGTCGTCGGACACGAGCGGCTCGCGAGCAGAGTGGTCAGCCATTTTCGGGAACAGACACGGGACGCCATGGGAGTCCCGTGGTTGTTCTATATAGATGGACGGGGGCAGGGGGAGCTTTCGTTTGTGGACCCATTTGATCGCGATGGTCGAATATAGATTCTACATCGGCATTTTCTCGAAAAGTTCTGGGGCGTTCATAGTTCACTCGTACGCAAATTATTTGATCCTCTTATTTTGCAAAATATTTTCCCACCGGTAGTTCCAGTGGCAATCGCTGTCGTGAGCTCAGGCCCTCAGGGTATAGATGGGAGGAGTGGGGCCCACTCATCTTGTCCACGGGTTCAAATGGGTGGAGATGGGTTGGGTAAGACCGTACCATAGGATAGAGCCTGAAGAAGACCAGGGTAGAATGGGTGGACTGGAGATGCCTGGGATGATAGGAGCCTGAAGACCTGGCTGGCAGCAGTTCTACCATTCGCAACATCTGGCTGGCAGCAGTTCTACCTCTTGAATGGCTTTGCAGATAGATTTACTGTGGTTTAATATAAACAGTAAATCTTGTCCGTCAGGAAGCGGAAATTTTTTACATTATAACTCTTTTCTCCATAACATGCGGAAGTGGAAAATCCTCATTTCTACTTTGCACGTTTGGTTGGAGGACCATTTATTCTCTACTTTAACAAAGAAGAAAGAAAAATTTACTATTAATGCTTTTTCACCCACTTCAACAACCTATCAAATATCAAACTTTAGGATTTTTCACTTCTAACCTCCACTCAAACGAAAAAAAATTTACTTCGCTCTACTTCACTGCAATGCGTACATAAAATATTGATTTCTAGATTTGTTACTTCGTCGAACCAAACAGTCACACTATGGACACATTTGGTTCGCTACAAGTCACTGGAAGCAGGAGCTGATTTGTATAGTCCATGGGGGGCCACGGCCCTCCCAATTTTCTTTTTAAAAAATGTTGATTATTATATAGAATGCTTTGCAATTTTAACATATACATTATTTTGATCCACTAATGTACAAATAATAAGTTGGTTCTAGAGGTAGCACTTTGGGTTCTTGAATGAAAGAGATGAGTTTGAATCTCTCTCTTCCTCTTATATATAGATATATATATTTTGTTATTGAAGTTCAATTAACATGACAACTTTTTCTAATATGGAGTACCACAACATCTCAAGATTTTGATCTTGGCTTCGCCCCTGACTTAAGTATGAAAGTGACAAATCCAGGCTATGCACTACATATGCATGCAGTTATTATAGTTGCAGAGAACTGTCTGGTTGGGCGATGATGAGCCTCGCCTATGCGATGCGGGACATCGACAACGTCGGAGGACTGACGAAAAATGGTCACGATCTGAGCTGGCATAGGCCAGAATGGGGCGTCCGTTCATGAAAACTCAATGGATCGGACGCCACGCAGAAGGTCGAGGACCGACACCATTCTATCACGGGTATAAAACGACGGCCGACCACGCGACCCGTCGTACGGCGCCGTAAGAGCGTCGAGAAGATGACGTATGGACGTCGTGCGCATAGAATAGGTGGCTTGGCGGCATCGGCTGTCGTAGGCGTCGTGATGACGTCGGGGGCAACTTCGACGTTGTGGACGAAGCGAGGCGTTGAGTTGCGGGCGTCGAAAGACGTCATGGGCGTCTCGTGGAGCTCTTGAGCGTGCGAAGTGCGCGAGGTGTACGTGTGGGACGATGATGACAAAGCCAGTGCGGACAATATCCGCACGAAGAGTCCGAAATAATATGACGACCGGCTAAAAATTGTGTGTGAGGAGAGACACGATTTAACTGGCCCGCACGTGCTGGATAGTAAAAAAAAAAAGAACTGTTTGGTTGGTTCATTTTTGTCTCCTGAAAGTAGGTTGTTACATACAACCTCTGTTTGGATGCAAAAGATGAAACGGACTTAGACTACTCATGCGGTTACTTTGTTTGGATGCAAAAGAATTGTCCAACAAAGTGTTGTGAAAAGCTAACAAGTTCAAAAAAATTTAACTGCAGCATAGTAGGTCGACCCTTAGGCCAGCTCCAACCCATCCTCAAAAATTTCTTCAATTTGAGGACTCAAAAAAGAATATTCTTACATTATGCTATCTCAAAATTTTACATCTCCAACCCATCAATCCTCAAATATATAAACAACCCTTTTTTTATTTCTACATAAATTCATTTCTTCACAATTACTTAATATAATCATATATATAATGATATATTATTAATATTAATTACCGAGAGAATATTATATAATATTATATATATTATTTAATACTATTAATATTATTTTATAATATTTATACAACTCCAATCCACTAACTTTTTTCCTTTAATATTCTTTAATAATATTATATTCTTTTATAATGCTTTAAGCTTTTTTTTTTTTAAATTTCAATGTTGTTGTAATGTTTAGAATTTTTAATTTCAATGTTGTTGTTGGTGGTGTTATTTTAAATTTCGATGTACTTGTTTATGTTTTTTAAAGTCAATGTATTTTAATTTTAGAAAGTTTGATGTTATTCTATTAAATGGCATTTTATTAATCAAATGAATCTAATAAACAAAAAAATAATACTAATAACAAAAATATTCGATATTAGATTCTATTGGAAGATCTCAACAAGAACTTTTTAATAATATAATTATTACACTATTTAAAATTTAAAATTAAAAAATATGGTAAGTTAACAAAGTTTAGCGTATAACATATGTAGGATATATTAGTAATTAAGTACAATTTGAAGGATAAAATAGTCATGAATAGTGAATCGTCAAATTTGAAGATTTTCTCTCAAATTTAAGGATCAAAGACCCTTCACACAAATTTTTTGAGGAGATTTCCTCAAATTGAGGGTGGGTTGGAGATGATTTTTGAGGGAATTCCCTCAATTAGTGTCACTTTCTTATTTTGAAAATATGTATATGACTGTATTTTTATATTTTAAGGATTTTAAATTTGGGTATTCTTAAAATTTTATTATTATTTTCTTGGATGGGGATTTTATTCTCATTAATATTATTAATAATAACTTTCCTATAAACTACCCCCATTTAAACCCAAACCTCACCCTAGCTTCTCTCTCTCTCTCTCTCACTCCCCCCCCCCAGCCGACACCCCTCTCCTTTCTCTCTCCCCTACCTAACTCCATCTCTCTCACCTCTTCTCCTCACTCTCCCGCTCAGCTCACCTCTCCATTTCTCTCTCCATGGAGACCCCCTACCCCTACTCTCTCTCTCTCAGAGCTCATCTCTCTCCTTCACTCATTTCTCGTCCTCAATGGAACAGCCCATCCCCTCACTCGCTCGATCTCACTCTCCTCTCTGTCTCTCTTCTCCCCCTCTCGTCCACGATCTCCGGCTGGCCGCCGCCACCATGGCTGCCACCGCCTTCGCTCCAGCTACCCCCATGGCCATTGTTCCTACATCCATCTTTAGCGTCGCCATTGTCGTTGTCCCCAGCCGTGGCCGCCACCACTATCTCCTCCGCGACCGGGAGTCGACTCGCCTGGCCGAGCTCCTCCGTCCCTTGTTCTCCGCCGCCAGAGCCGACCGACCCCGTTGAGCTTCCCCGGCGAGCTCTCTGGCCTCCCTTCCTCTATCTTCTCACGTGCTAGGCCACGCCGACGTGCGGGCCGGCTCGAGCCCCATCGACGATGACCCGAGCACCCCTCTCTCCTTTTTTATCGCTCTACGTGCGCCTAGGAGCGCGCTGCCTCGAACAGCGGGAAGCTTTGGGCCCCGTGCTGATCGAGTTTTGTGTCGTCTCGATCCGCATGCAGCCTTGATATGTGTGTACCTCGATTTCTGTGCCACCTCGATCTACGTGCTGCCTTGGGTAGCGGGATGCCTCGAGTCCCGCACTGCCTCGGGCACCATGCCATCTTGGTTTGTGCATCGTCTTAATTTTCATACCTCGACGTTTGTGCCTACCTCGTGACCCGTGCCGTATTGATTTACGTGTAATGCCTCGCTCTGTACGGTGCATTATGATGAGTCGTTGACTCGAAGAGTGGCATTGACCCGATGAAGTATCGATGCGAATCGATGCAAGAGTTACGTTGGCCAAAGGTAAGCTTTGAGTCGATTGAAATCTATGAATCGAATCGATGCAAAGGATAAGTCCCGTTTGAGCAAGTGCTGATTTTAGTTGATCTGGTGTGCAGACTATGCTTTTACGCTGGACGATAAGAGGTCGGCATTGTCTTATTCAGTAAAGTGTCTGCGAAACCAAATTGTCGTCTTACAACGGAGTATAGCATGGGCACGATAGGCCAAATCAATCGAGTGGCTCAACCGAATGGCTAAGTCAGAAGAGTTAGCTATGCAACCAAGTTATGGGATCGAGCCGCTTCAGCTCAGCGAAGCGACAAGGCGTATCGACTTAAGGTGGGCGGGTTCTTGACTCTCTCTCCCTATTCCTTCACGTCTAATAAAATATATTATTGTATGCGTAATATGTTATCGAGTTAGCGAGCATGGCTCGATGAGTAAAGGTCTTAATATGTGTTGAACACTAAGGTAGAACATTAAATATTGAATAATTGAAGCGACGTGCAATAAGTGTACGGGTCGCGGTAGGGCGATGATGGTAGAACATTGAAAGACAATATCGAGATGTGCATCACGTGTACAACTCCGAAAATATTGAACACTAGGCGTAGAACATTGATTATGGCGTTAAGTGTGCCCTCATGCACGGAAGCTATGATATAACTAAGTAACTACAGAACAAGGCTCGGTGAATCACTTATGAATGGAACGCATCGAATATAAGTATGAGAAGTCTAAGCCGTTGGGCGTCGTGCATCAATACGGATATGTTGGGGCATAATGCCGTCGGAACTTGAGATAGAGATTGAGGACTATGTTTATGGAACACGAGATGAGTTGGAATGTATGACTTGTATGCTATGGCGCATATTGCATGGTCAATGGACTCGGATGGCCCGTGCACGGGTGCGGCTTTCCTCGGACGGTTACGACCGGGGCACCGGGACCGTTCGGCCTAGGAGGAAATTATGTATGGTATTTATTGTGCATATCATTCGGACGATTTACAACCGGCCAGTGTTGTGATAATCTATGATATCAGTAAGTTTGGGATCCTTCGGATACTGGACTAGCAACCCGTATCGAAGTGATCATAGGCTTACACATAAGAGATGCCAAGTCCATTACGGTGCGAAAGACTGTGACCTTCATATAGATAGGGCCGGTGGGCTGAGATGAGAGTTGGGTGCAGGCGCAGGGCCTGCTACCCTTATGCATATGTTTAAGTTTATGGTTGGTTGGTTGCGTGAATCATATGATTGCTTATGCTAAGTTCTAACCATTGCAGGCTAGGCAAAATGGGACGGAGATGCGCACGAACACTATGTTTATGTCATATTATGTCTAACTGTATCTGCCACAGGGACACGATATTGGACACATTTATGATAAGGTGCTATGTTTAAGTATTGCCATGAAACTGATCCTAAGGCTAAATAGAAAGATCACGAATTAAGATGCATGTTCCACTAAATATATTTAGTGTTTGGTTTGGGTGCGAGCGATTCTCGATCAGTGCGAAGCGAGGACGAAAGTACTAATCCCCCACTAGTTTGTGTGCAGGTTCGGGTTATGATCAGCTCAGGGCGGAGCTTGGCTTGGATGCGCTGAGGCATGGAGTCCTTAGCGTTTCAAGAGGAGCTACCGCATAGGCGTTCGGACTTGCGACATGGAGATGTTCGGCCGAAAACTACTTGTTGGCTATAAAGAGGCATAATATATGGAACAATGTAATCCTTTGTGAGCTAGAGAGATCATAAGCGTTGTAGCCAATTGGCATGTTAATTAAGTTGAGCAATTTAAAGCCTTTGTAACTTTCAGTTCATTATAAATAAAAGAGATTCTTATGTTATACTCTGTTTTCCTTCCACTACTTATGTTATCAATTTGAGATAAACACTATGTGAACCGTTATCTTGTCTTTCACGAATGCAACTCCAGGCTTGTGCGGCATCACGCCCCAGCGAGGATGATGATTTGGGTAAAATCTAGCGAGGACGAGCGATTTCCCGGATCGAGGCGTGACAACATGCACCAATTTGCATACCGTATTGATTTGCATACTATATCGTATTTTGTGTCGTCTCGATTTGTGTGCATGCCTCGATTTGCATACTTCATTGATTTATATGTCATCCTGATAATCTCTCGATCTACGTACACGTCTCGATTTACTTGCACATTCTGTTTCCCGTTTATCTCGATCTTCGTGTCATCTCGAATCTCGTGTGCATCTCAATTTACGTGCACGTCTCGATTTGTGTGTCTGTATTGATCCGCATGTCTTAGTTTACGTGCTAGATTCTTGTACTGCTTGCGAGACCTACACGGTATAGCCTCCTGTCATCCTCCATGTTTTTGTCATTATTTTATTAATTGATTCTAATAATTGTTTCTTGTGTGTTCTAAGGACCTCCAATGAACGTGATAGCTTGGATCCTAATTATCGAAGACTTGCTTACCTAATCGAGCCCTCTAGGCAAGTATCCATTGCTCATCGACGCTCTTGTCCTTTCGTTGGATTTTTATTGTATTTAATTAATTATAATTGTAAATGTATAACTGCGAGTAGTGTAGCATAGTCGTAGAACTGCCATGATTAGAACTTATGATAGTTTAATTCGATACCGGGTTATGATCGTATCATACAATTCGGATGGGTCATCCACACCTCCGAGGACAGGAGCACGACTCACAAGTATGGATTGTCCCCATATGCCCCGTGTCCAACTCGCGATCGGATAACAGCTTTGGCTAACTGTTTCTTTGACCATGCTTATGGTTTGGATATGATTATGGGTTTGTAATGCGTCCTGCATGACGATTCTTGTTGCATGTGTTGGCTTGGCACCCAGCACACATCGTAGTGCTGCTGGAGGCCGAGACTTAGTTTTTTCGGCTATGGTTTGGTTCCTAGTACGCATCGTAGCGCTGCTAGAGGCTGAGACTTAGTATTCTCAGTTTGCGATTCTGCGGCGGGTTGCGTCTAGTGGTTATAGCCCTAATTCGTAGGGAGCTCCCTTTCATAAATATAGAGGAGACTCTGCCAAATTTTTCAGAATTCCCGGTCGGGGATTTGGTTCAAAATTTTGGACAGAACCGTTCCTTTGGTTTGCTGAACCATCCTCATGCACGTTTATCGTAGTATAGTATGCATGATCCTAGTGCCTACTAGGTAGACTCATGACTAGATTAGTCACCTAGCTACTTGATATGTCATGTCCGTCAAATAGCGTAAGGAGCGCGGTTCTACTCGGAAGACGGTCTGCAACCCTGGTCCTTGTTTGGTTTAAGGGTTGTGGATATGCTCCAGAGCGGTTCATGCAATCCTTGCCATTTTCGGCGATATTAATTAATAGACTCTTGTCTCTGACCATTCATTCTAGAAGTTATTCTAGTCTAGCTAGATAGGGCGGACAATTGTCCTATGTATCGGGATTGTGATGACCTTGGATATGTCTGAGAATTGAGTATTATAGGGAGTATGATCCCGAAATATTGATTTGGTAGACTCACGTGGATTCTTGGCTAGTGTTGTCATTTCCTTTTAGATGATGCTCTAATTCGATCAGATATGACTATGTGGATTCCTGGATTTTGATGATTATGCGAGTGTTTCACAGAATGAGGAGAATATCGAGGGTATCATTATATGATTTTTATCCGACTTTCCAAGTGCCCAAAACCTGGTAAGATTGCAATATCTTGGTAGTTGAGAGGCTTGTCTACTGATAACCTATGATCGCTGATTCGATGAATTCTTGTGAGCCAAAGGGCCTAGCATTGATTATAGTGATTAGCTTAGTATCTGGTGATCGCCTTTCCTGACATGATATTTATTCCATCATAGATGGGATACTACTGATAGATTGATCCGGTGGATAGACCAACTTGATGATTAGAGCTATAGGCTCCCATGTGTACTTGATATGCTATTATAGTAGAGATTCCGACAGTGTACCTGACCTGGTACCCATGCCATGATGTGGGCAGATGACTTCATGTGACTGACTGATTGTCCTTGTTCCTGACATGACTACGTGTATCCGTGCTATGATTTCAGCTTATCCTTTGATGTACTGGCCCTGTTATTGCACTGAGGTGCTTCCTGTTTACTAGTGCACTGAGGTGATATTTCCCTGATCATATTGTACTACAGTACAATCCTATTATTCTAGTTATATTATATGATTACCTGCACGGGTACCCTGGTATTTAGCCTGTATTCTTAGTGTGGTCAAGATTGATTGATTGCTTGTTGCATTACACTAAGAATGAATTACAACTGGGACTCTAGGTGCCGAGGTTGATTCTTACTTAGCGTTCTCGTACTAAGGTATAACATCTAGGAGGATGATCATGTGACCACGACATGAGATTTCGGATAACTGTAGGGATAATCTAGGTAACTTAAACTGGTAGAAGCATTAGGAGGGAACGGAATCTCGAGGTCGTGCAATACTAGCCACTTATTTTGGCTGACCGCCACGGATATTGTTATCGTCCGCATTAGTGGCAGTATCCGGTTACTTTATGTACTATGTATTATATGCTTGTCTTGTCTCGCACGGTAGCCTTACGAGGGATCGGTGCTTATCATGTCTTGTTATATTTGGCCCCGCTAGCCCACTAGATCGGCACGATCTGAGAATTCCTTTTTATTACATTATTGGGGTAGCCCAATCTCCACATAGAAAGCTGTAGGCTTTGAGTGGCCGCTTATTCACCTAAATTGTTTGGCTTGCTGCTTGCTAGTTGGCTGGTATGTAACGTTGTCCCGGCCGGTAATTTATTCCCTTGTCCTTGTTCGATGTAGGAATGGATTATTGTTCTGAGGACAGACTACATGTTCCAGTTGGCGATGCAGGTATTACTGGATGTTAGGGTGACTGTGATGATTGTTGGTTATTTAGCTGCATTAGTTGTGAATTATTATCGTGCGTTGGTACCGTACGATTCTTACCCTCATTTACTGTTCATATATGTTTTTCTGTCATATATTTTATATTGCTGGTTTTCTTCGCCCGTCCTTGAGCCTTCCTTTCTGGTACTTGTTACGGTTGGCCTGACCAACCCTGGATTATTTCCATATTGCTAGTGATCGACCTTATGGATCTTCTAGACTTGACTTGTAGGATGTACTTCAGTTCCAGACCCTGCTGGGAACTATGTGGGAAGGTATTATTGTCTACATTATTTTTATACTGTAGACTTCATGATTATTATATGGGTATTTCTTGCTTTCCATATGGTTCTCTCTCTTGCTGTTATTTTATTGTTATTGCATGTGGATATGAGATCGGATTTAGGCCACAGATTGATTACATGCTAGGATACCCAACAAGATTGACAGCCGTAATCGTTGTATGATGTCTTCGTACCTTATACGGTGTAGCTGGCCTACGTCCGTCCCCATATTCCGATATTGGGGTATGAAAATTAGGTTTTTGAGGATCATGGTTGGAGATGGCCTTAAAATTTTGTGCATAAAATAAGCAATATCCACATCCGCCATAGGGGTTGTTTAGTTCGCGGAAGTAGAACGAACTAAAAATTTTGGAAGTAGAGAGTTTGCGTGTACATTGCATATACGTGTCATGCGTACGCATATTTTATAAGTTCCTTCGTTTGGATGATTGTTGAAAGTGAGTTGAAAAGTTAATCTTTTCTAGTTTATTCGTTTGGATGGTTGTTGGAATATGTAGTTGAGAAGTGACATATTTTTTAATTTTTACTTCGTATGGATTAAAAAATTATTATTATTACTATTATTATTAATATCGGTTATTATTATTATGACGACTATTATTTATTTATTATTATTATTATTATTATTATTATTATTATTATTATTATTATTATTATTGGAAACCAACGAAGAGTTCCGGATACTTCGGCCAATTTTTTTCCGAAAGTTAAAAGTATGAACAGTAAACTTTTAGAACTACTATTCATAGGAGTTTCGGTTTTCTTGAGATAACTAACCAAACAATGAAAGTTGAACTTTTTCTCAGAACTAGAAATGAATAGTATAAAATAGGAGTTCCGGAAGGCGAACTTCTGCGAACCAAACACACCCTATGTGTTGCTTTGTTCGCACAAAAATATTACCAACTGCCATTAATATACGCATTATCGGTTTTGAATGCCAGCATATTTCAGTATAGTCGACACGTGGCAATAGTTAGAGGAATATATTAAATTTCAATAATTGAAATGGTCATCATTTTGAACTTCGAAATGCACACCATTATCTTGTACATTTAATGTGAGAAAACTTCTTAAATTTCCAACCATTCACCGCCAGCTGAAGAGAGAAATTAACACATCCGCGCACAAAACGTTCTGCTTTTGTGAAGGAAACTAAGTTTTGTGCGCACAGATGGATACATGGCATTATATCATGGGCGGCGATAAAGCATTATTTTTTTTTTTTTGGAAATTGCTGAGAAACCCAATTTCGGGGTTAGTTTGTATGAAAAACCCACCCGCGGGATGGGTTTTATGAAATCCCTAGAATTATATATTTTCATGTTAAATATTCCAAGATTCCCTTTAGATGCTCTATATTTACAAAATTGCCATCTTTATAATACCATAACTACCCTTCAGACAAACTCAGACTTGGATTGCGATTTTCGTCTTCTTCTTCTTCTTTACGAGAGATCTGAATTCCATTGCTCTCATCTTCAGCAGAGATCTCAAAGATCGTTCATAGTTCACTGAGCTTTTCTTCAGTCGAACTTCGATCATCGCTCATCATTATCGTGGAAGATTTGAAGTTTTTCGATGATTAGGTCAATTGTGGAGAGAAGATCTTCTTCTTTTCCATAAGAGTTAGCATCGTTTTGAAAGAAGAACGAAAACCCTTGAATTTTTGTCCCTGACAATTTTTTTCCACAAAAAACAAAAAATTAGGTTTTAGGTTTCTGTTGACTGTTCTCCATCATTCTCCGTGATTTTAACACGGAGAATGACCATTCTCCATGTTAAAATGATGAAGAATGGCCATTCTCCGTGTTAAAAATCACGGAGAATGACCATTCTCCGTGCTAAAACCACGGAGAATGGCATTATCCATGTCAAAATGACGGAGAATGGCCATTCTTTGTGTCAAAATGACGGAGAATGGCCATTCTACGCATTAAAATGACAAAGAATGGCCATTCTCCATGTTAAAATCACGGAGAATGACCATTCTCCGTGCTAAAACCACAGAGAATGGTCTTATCCATGTCAAAATGATGGAGAATGGCCATTCTCTGTGTCAAAATGACGAAGAATGGCCATTCTCCGTGTTAATGACAGAGAATGGTCATTCTCCGTATTAAAATCACGGAGAATGATCATTCTCCGTGTTAAAATGACGGAGAATGGCCATTCTTCATCATTTTAACACGGAGAATGGCCATTCTCCGTGTTAAAATGATGGAGAATGACCATTTTTCTTGTTAAATTGACGGAGAATGGCCATTATATGTCATTTTAATACGGAGAATGGCTATTCTTTGTCAATTTAACAAGGAGAATGACCATTCTCTTTGTTAAATTGACGGAGAATGGCCATTCTCCGTCATTCTAACACAGAGAATGGCTACTCTTTGTCAATTTAACAAGGAGAATGGCCATTCTCCGTGGTTTTAGCATGGAGAATGGCCATTCTTCATGGTTTTAGCATAGAGAATGGCCATTATCACGGAGAATGATCATTCTCCTGCATTTTATGACCAGTTGAAACTTTGAAGGGCTATAACTTTTGACTGGGAGGTCGAAACGAGGCCTGGTTTGTCGCAAATGGAGCGTATTTCCGAGGAGTCGAATATTAACTACTTCTCCATTAGTCGACCTGCCAAAATTTTAGAATCGTGAAAAAATGATGTTTGGACCTCCGTTTTAACAGTTTTACCGTTTGTCCGTCTTTTCGAAATTTTTCGACGAGTTTTTGAAGTAAGGTTTGAAAATTTTGGAGGAGAAAACCTAGATTTGGAACTGAGTGGCGTATGGAAGAAGAGAAAGTATCGAAATATTTTTTTGAAGAGTAGGGTTCGGGGTATTTTTAATAAATTAGAAGGGCAAAAAGGTCATTCAGAACCCCCTTTATATATTTTTTGCTAGTTCTGGGCACACGATGAAATGTTATTTTGTGGTGGATTTTTCATAAAACTTTTGCAATTTTTGGGAATTCCATAAATTTTCCCTTTCTTTTTTTTCTACAACGTATGCACATTTTTTGGGGCACGCCAAGCGTCTGAAATGTCAAGCTTTATGACAGCTGACATTAAATGCAGAATCTGAATCGATCTTGTTCACTTTTAATGCATAATTTTGTCTGTCTGGAAGAAAATTCAAAATGTGCACCGGGAAGCTGCAACTCATTTTGTGCGTATATTTATACTAAAATACTTTCTGTTTGGGCTGTCTTTCTGCACATATTTTCTATGCTTCTACAATCGCTTATTTGCTTTATAGAATATCATTACATTCTCCTCCATTTATTTCTTTCTTTCAACCTACTGTTCCGTCTTCCTCATTTCCAACATGTTGCCGTCTAGATGCATCGTTTCTTCTCGCTTTCTCTTATTACTCTTACCCCACTCAAAACCGTATGTAATAAGGATATTTGGTAACTATTGTATTTTTATTAAGCCTCCTCTTACTCAAAACCTCTAATCCAAGCAGAGCTATCAAACACACCCTACTTAACTCTCCATCCAATCCAAGCAAGCTTATATATTGACTCCCCTACCCCTCAATTAACTTTCTTTTTTTACTTAACCCCATTTAACTTTGCTTAATTTTTTCCTTAATCCAAGTAGACCCTGAATGCTTTCCTATTTAGTGTGCATGCTTCAGCTTAATTTGAAATGAACTTGGAACAACATAAAATTGTACATAAATAAATAATATTTCTAAAGGTGAAAATAAAATATATTATGAGTATTTTTTTTATCTGGAACCTTTTTGTTCCGTTCCAAAACTTAGGTACAGAAAATAAGCATCCTAGTTTTAAAAATGTCTAATATTCCTAATTTGCCATTTTGGTGTAGTGTCTCGTACAAATCTATAAATAAACAAAAAATTGTTGGTAGCATACAAGTAACTGTTTATTGTATAAAAGGCATATAGTTTCTAAATTTTATAAATTGCATAAGACCGCGCTATTTTAGGGCGTAAGTTGATTTAGCGATTTACGTCCTAATTAAAGCCAAACTTATCCCTCTGGCATATTGAGGAGGTGCGGCCAGATCCTGACCAAGCTGACGTTCAAGGCTGCCCTATCCCGAGTAGAGTCGGAGAGGGAGGAACACAAGCACAAGCATATGGGGGTTTCTCCTCCTCCTCCTTTTTCTTGGTCTTGACCGTCGGTCGAACTGACACCGACGGTTGCAATTACTGCAATTCCAAGCCCAGAGCAGCCTAAGATGCCCGACACCGCGAGGACAAAGGCCAAGGATCCGAAGGAGAGGAGGTAAATGAGCTTGGCGGAGAAGGAGAGGCTAACCTCTGACCTTGAGGAGTTGCTCGAGGAAAAGGTAGAACACTTGCTGCAGATAATAAAGAAGAGGAATGTAGATATGGTACAGTCAGGAAACGACGAGGTTAAGCTGGACTTTGAGCTTACAGACAACGAGACCATATGGGAGCTCGCCCGGTTCGTCTCTGGCTTAATACTTAACTAACGCCCAAAAAAAGAGCTTACAAATCAAACTTATGCCAAAAAATATGACCTAAATAACTAATACCCATTTTATTGGTCCTCATTAACCTTAACCTAGATTAACATAAGAAAAATTAAAAATTAAATAAAAATAAATAAATTTAAACCCTACTTTAGGGCATAAAACCAACTTATGCCCTAAATTAGGGCGATCTTATACTCAGTTGGTAAAATTTAGAAGCTATAGGCCTTTTATACAATAAACAGTAACTTGAATGATTTTCGTGCAATTTTTCGATAAATAAAAGCTTAAATATTGAAATACACACACTTAGAATTTACCGTAAAATGAAATGGTGGAACTGGGTCACCAATGTCCAAACTCAATAAACCTCAACATTGACAATAATACATCACAAAAGTAGGAAGTCTATTCGTATACATACTCTAAATTAATAACTTTACTTTAGCAGGAATAATCCTGCATACAGTCTGATAATGGTATTTCCATGACAAATTTATAATTTTCTAATGGTAAGAGCATCAATAGTAAGGCTCATCCCAATTTCTAGATTCTAGATTCAAAATGTAGGAGCTCACTTTGTAGAATTGTAAGGCTCATTGGAGCTCCATGATGGACTTCTCATCCCAGCCACATGAGTTGTAGTATGGCCTCAAAAATTTCTACATTCAAATGTGTAGTAACTCATTTTGTAGAATAGTAAAGCTCAATTTGGAGTACAATTTCTAAATTCTAAATTTTATTAAAAAAAATTAAAAAGAAGAAAGGTTGACACAACTACATCCACTCATCTCATTTGGGCCTGAAGATTTATTTTTACTATTCTTATACAAACTCAACCCATTCTATATTTTTTTTAAATACAAATTTAGACCTCAAGATGCATTTTTGAGCTTCATCAAATGCGATAAGTAAAGGCATCAAACAAGCCCTACCTCTACTTGGATGCAAAAGATGAAATGGACTTGGAAGTGCTCATATGGATACTTTGTTTGGATGCAAATGAAGAAGTGATAAATAGAGTGTTTGTAAACCCCCTCAAATTTTACTATAGATTTTTATTTTTATATTGGTATTTATACGTCGAGGATGAATACGTATATACGAAGTATATATTTAATTTTTTTATACCAAAGTTTATTATAAGTTTTAAAATAAATATTTTTGTGTCAGAATACATATAAGGTAAATATTGTTGTATATAAAAGGTGTCCCACCGGATTTTAGTCAAATTTTATTTTTGTTTTTGTTATTATATAAAGACTATTTTATTTGTTATACATTAGAGGTAATACTTTAGAAAATAATATTTTTCTTTCATAAATAATATGTTCTATTTTGCATACGAGGTACATGAAAATAAATTCATGTATATTTTATAAAAAGTGGTTTTCAAAATTTATTTGGAATTATGTTTTTATTATAAAAAGATATTGTAAATTTATTTGCTATTAATGTTTAAATTTTTAGGTGATTAGAATTATTGAATTTGATTTTAATGGTTTTAAATTAGATGTGAGATTTATCTAGTGGGATTTTTAACGTTTTCCTAATCCTTACCTAATTAGGATTCCTCCACCCTATTTATAAGGGAATCTTTCCATTATTTTCTTCACAAAATTTTCTCCACCAATGTGTGTGCACCGTATCGGTGTCCACTTCCTCCGTGACAGCAATGACGACCTCAGGTCCGACCCCTGGATGTCTTTCTACTATTTCGGGTCCACCATACATGTACAAGCAATCCCATCCTTCATGTCCGACACACCGAACACGAACCCAATATCCATAATTCTCTCCCTATCGTGTCCGATACCAACTCGGACACGACACAACCACAGATGATCAAGTCCTAACCCTAATCGCGACTGGATCTGCCATGCCGAACATCCCCTGACCATCACTGCTGGCAACATCATTAACCGCCACCCTCATCTTCAACCCACCTGCGCTTCATCTGACCTCCAACCACCACACGACCAAGCCTCATCTCCTCGTCCACCACTCTCCGGCCAGATCAACGAACCACATACCACCCGACCTCCTTAACATCCCGAGCACCCGACCAAACATCACCGTCAACGCCACCGCCACCGTGACAGCCACGATGGCCAACACTTATCGTGTTAGCAAGAGGGAGTTAGGGGTAAGGTTAGGGTTACCTGAGCCGGAGTCGAACGGCCACTACAGCAGGGGTTCACCGGGGGGGAGGGAGTCGCCGGAGACGAGAGAGCCGAGAGGGAATGGGGTCGCCGGAGTCGAGAGGGGCGCCTAGGGAAGGAGACGAGGAGGTCGAGGGGAGCCAGAAAAGGAGACGCCGAGGAAGGAGACGCCGGAGAAGGAGACGAGAGGGGCACATGGGGCAGGGGTCGCCGGGGGGAGGGGATCGACGGAGACGAGAGAAAATTTGGGAAAAACACACAAAGGAAAATTTTGGAGGAAAATGAAAAGTCGATCGGCCAGCAGTGAAACCTATATGAAATAAGTGGTGACGTCGTTAAACATCGCTGACAATTAATAAACTAGCGACATTCAAGTTGACGAGCCGCTAAATGTCGCTGTTTTTACGAGTTGTTGAACGTCGTTGTTTTATAAGAAACAACATGTAGAACCCTAGGGGGGGTGAATAGGGAAATAAAAAATAACTAGCGCAACAGAGGCAATATATGACTAATAAAAGTAAAGAGTAAGAAGATCAAACACAAGATGTGTCCTGGTATCCTCGCTTGAGGCAATCCAGTCCCGGAACTCTCTCCGGCTTAAATCCACTATTTAATCAAATAGTACACACGATCGAGTTTGGATCCGAAGAACTCGCCAACTTCAACACGAGTTTGGATCCGAAGACTCGCCAACTTCAACACACGAGTTTTCTTACGAAGGCTCGCCAACTTCAAACAAATGAGAAGAGAACTTGTTGATCTTCTAACACGTGAAGATCGAAAATTACAACTCTTAAATACTCTAGCACTTTGGGAGAGGATGACAATTTAAAAGCTTGGTAGAGTATTAATGGTGGAGCTCTTGGTTGCTTGAAAAATTTATGGCAAGAGTTGGTGAAAGCTTAATGAGAGAGAAAGCTTTCTTTTATAGAGAAACCAAGAGTTGGTGGCAATTAATGCTCTGGATACAGCCAGACCGGCATACCGTCGGTATGCAGTGGCATACCGTCGGTATACCGATCAAATAGTAACGGTCATATTAATATCCGTTGAGAGCATTAAATGCGGCCATTAATGCTAGTCAGACCTATTCAAAAATCAAATATTTGTAACCCGGTATACCGTCGGTATGCCGCGGCATACCGTCGGTATACCGACGTTTTATCACAGAACGTTTTCAGGCAAACAAAACGGTATACCGCCGGTATGCCGGAGCATACCGTCGGTATGCCGACGTTTTGTCACAGAAAGTTTTGTGGTCCACAAAACGGTATACCGCCGGTATGCCGATAATTTATCACAGTAAGTTTGTGGACAACGAAAACGGTATACCGCCGGTATGCCGAAGCATACCGCCGGTATGCCGTTCTGTAAGATATTAATTTTTGACTAATGCTTTTAGTTTGTCATCCAACCTTAAGTGTTTACAGATATACCTAGACCTTGTACAGACTCGAAAACTTTAAGCAGTAGGAAGCCGTCTATGCAAGGAGCACCGATATCTGCTTCAATCTTCAATGCAATGGATGGTAGCACTTGAAAGGATAGTCTTTATGTAGTAGAGCTTCTTGAGAAGATATGAATCTGAAGACAAAGAAAACTAAACTACGAAGATGCTGTTAATATATCAAAATAAAATGTGCCAACAATCTCCTCCATTTTGATAATTGACAAAATAAAGAGATAGCATCTTCAGGGAGTAACTCTCCCGTAGGTAGACAACTCCCCCTCAATACGTTTTTTCCCCCTTTGTCACTTAGTCAAAGATGGGAAAAAATGATGATAATAAAAAAACAGTAATAAATGTGGAGCACAGTATCATAGATAAAAGCATGTATTTAGATAAAAGTTTAAACTGTGATACATGCAGGACACCCATACTACATAAGACATATTAAAAAAAGACTCTCCTCTACGAGAGTTAAGCAACATAAGAAAGACAAATATCAAGTCCCCGTAGGACTGCAAACTACTAGAACCAACCAACCATAGGTTCCCGAAGGACCGCAAAAGACAGTAAAAACAAACACAAGAAACTAAGACACTCAATTATTCGACACCACCACCAAAAGGAAGCCACCCCTACTCGTCGGCCGAATCATCTCCACCCTCCTGAGCCTGGCGAAAAGCGCTAAAGGGATCAATTCCGTCTGGGTACATAAAATCGTAGGCATTGGGATCAGAGAACCGTGGGGCCTGGTACATTGGATCCTGAAGATTCGGATCCAGAAAAGCGTCCCGGTCCTGAAGAGTGCGCTGAATGAAATAGGCCTGGTCATGGAAGCGGGACTGAATCAGAGTGCCAAGGCCACGAGTGTGGGCGCACATCTGCTCCTCTGCCTAATCCATACACATGTCGAAATGCTGCTACGTCAGCGGCATGTAGCGGCCCGAGGCAGGAGGAGTAGCGGCAGGTGCAGCAGGAGCAGAAGCCGGCGGCTCTTGGGAGGAAGAGGCGCGGGATGTGGAAGCACCACCGATAGAGCGAGAAACAACGAGGTAGGATGGGACGCCGTCCTAAGAGCAAAGGGAGAGGTCGACTTGCTTGGCTTCCTGAATGAGAGTGATGAAGGAGCCGTAATAAAGATTCTGCTTCCCCGCTGGCATGACGCCTTTGAAGACATGAAGGAGAGTCTTGGAGAAGGACCAAGACTTCCTCGCATAGAGGTAGTACATGCACACCAGGGCATCGCCGGTAATGGCATCATAGTTGCCGCCCTTCGGATAGAGTGTGTGGCACACGATCCGATGGAGCTCGTAATAGAATGGCTCCAGCTGTGTAGAAAGGGCCAAGATAGCAGGAGGGTTAGGGCCCTTGCAAATGATGTGGCAGAACTCGTCGAAGGGGGTCTCTGCCGAAGAGTTAAGAGCAGCCAAGGCCGGCAGAGCTTCGCCTCTGTCCAGGATGCCGAGGATGTTGGAGATATCCCGAGCCGTGAGACGAAAATAACGATCGTTGACCATCGTCTGTATGGAACTGTTCTCGTCGTCCGGAACCATGTTGCAGTAGAAGAGACGGACGGCGGCGGGATAGACGGGCACCTGACGTCGAAGAAGGCATGATAGTCCTGCATTGTCGAAAAGAGAGACATGGTCGGGGAAGAGATTCCAGTTGATTGCACGGCCCTTGAAGACGTTATGGTGGACGAAGTGTTAAAACCAAGTCTCGGCCGCCAAGGATGAGGTGAATACCCGCTGATCATATCCATGAGGGAGAGCCACCGGAGTGAAGGGATTGAAAAAGGTGGAGGAGAAGCGGGGACGCTTGGGATTGGCCATGGAGGAAAGGAAGAAAGTTGGAGGAGGAAGTTAGGGTTTGAGGTGAGAAGTGTAGGGAGAAGAAGAAAAAAAGATAGGGTTTTAAAGTGGAAGGAGGGAAGTGAACGGTTTTGGAGTTGGGAATGGAAGGGGTGGGTTGGAAATGATGGAGATAAAGGAGGAGTTATAGGAAAGTGGAGGGGATGGGTAGTTAATGTGATTGTAAGTTATGATATATGGAGGAGGAGAGGGATAATAAATGTGGAAGTGATGGATGGGAAGGGTATTAATTAGGGGAAGAGGGAATAAAAAGGGAAGGAAGGAAAGGTGGGCCCGGATTCAGAGTTGGAAAAGCTGTCCGCCGCGAACCGGCATACCGTCGGTATGCCGACGTATGCCGACGTATGCCGACGGTATGCCGCTTTTTGACACAGAACCTATTTTCGAATCAAAAACGACATGCCGTCGGTATATCGCCGTATACCGTCGGTGTGCCGGCCAAGAACAACTAAGAGTCAAAAGTTAAAATGCCTAATTCTCGGCAAAGAAAAACGAAGCGATCTTCCGGAAGCGGTTTGGTAAAAATATCGGCTAACTGATAAGTAGTGTCAATAAATTCAAGATGAATATCCCCCTTTTGTTAATGGTCACGAAGAAAATGGTGTCTAATTTCAATGTGCTTCGTGCGTGAGTGACAAATCGGGTTTTTCGTAAGATTGATCAAGCTAGTGTTATCACATTTAATAGGGGTGCAAGTATGAGAAATGCCATAATCTAAAAGTGTTTGTGACATCCAAAGAATTTGTGCACAACAACAACTGGCCGTAATATATTCGGACTCAGTGGTTGAAAGAGCAACAAAATTTTGTTTCTTACTAAACCACGATACCAAGAATTTCCTAAGGAATTGGCATGTGCCGCTAGTACTTTTTCGGTCAATCTTGCATCCGGCAAAATCTGTATCCGAGAAGCCGTGAAGCTCAAAGGATGAAGAATTCGGATACCAAAGGCCCATGTTCACGATACCTTTGAGATATCGAAAAATACGCTTTACGACACATAAGTGCGATTCCTTTGGATTTGCTTGATAACGTGCACAAAGACATACACTAAACATGATATCTGGACGGCTAGCAGTTAGATAAAGTAAACTACCAATCATACCTCGATACTTACGGATATCAACCGATGTGCCATCTTCATCATTATCAAGCTTTTTTGTTGTTGCCATAGGAGTCCTCATTGATTTGGATGAGTCAAGTTCGAAACGCTTGAGGAGATCCTTTGTATATTTTGCTTGATTGATGAAGGTCCCTTTGGGTTCTTGTTTGATTTGTAATCCTAAAAAGAATGATAGCTCACCCATCATACTCATTTCAAATTCTTCCTGCATAACTTTAGCAAATTCTACACAAAGTGTATTGTTAGTAGAACCAAAAATAATGTCATCGACATAAATCTGAACCAATAAAAGAGTGCCATTATGGGATTTGATAAAAAGTGTTGTGTCAACCTTGCCCTTAGAAAAATTGTGTGAAACAAGAAAGGAGCCAAGGCGCTCATACCAAGCACGGGGAGCTTGTTTGAGGCCATAAAGGGCCTTGTGGAGTTTGAACACGTGATTAGAAAATTGAAAATCTTCAAAGTCAGGAGGTTGTTTTACATAAACTTCCTCTTTAATAATACCATTCAGAAAAGTACTCTTAACATCCATTTGAAAGAGTTTAAAATCATTAAAACAAGCAAAAACATATAGCATACGAATGGATTCGAGACGAGCAACCGGAGCATAGGTTTCGTCGTAGTCAATGCCTTCCTCTTGGTTATAGCCTTGAGCAACCAATCGGGCTTTGTTTCGAGTCACTAACCCATCTTCATTAAGTTTATTCTGAAACACCCATTTAGTCCCAATAATGGGATGATTGCTAGGTTTTGGGACAAGTTCCCAAATCTTGTTTTGCTCAAATTGATTTAGCTCTTCTTGCATCGCTATCATCCAAAATTCATCAAAAAAAGCATCATTAACATTTTTAGGCTCTATTTGAGATATAAAAGCCACGTTTGCACAAAGATCACGAGTTGAGGATCTAGTACTAATACTGGAGGAAGGATCCCCAATGATAAGTTCCTTAGGATGGTTGGTGACAAATATCCATTCTTTTGGGAGATCCTTTTGAGGAGGCTCGAGAGGTGGAGACTCTTTTGTTAGAGGAGTCACAACTTCATTGTTAGATGAAGAAGGACGATCTCCAATAAAGGAGTTCTCTAACCCAAACGAGATGTCATCAACATCATCGGAAGAAGAGAATGTAGAAGTATTAAGTTCATTAAAAGAGACATTAATTGACTCTTCGACAACAAGACTTCTTTTATTAAAAACACGAAAACCTTTACTATACGTAGAGTATCCAAGAAATATTCCTTCATAGGCTTTTTCTTCAAACTTGCCTAGGTTATCCTTGGTATTCAAAATAAAACAATTACAACCAAAAACTTTAAAATATTCAATAGAGGGAATTTTGTCAAACCAAAGCTCATAAGGAGTCTTCTTAGAAATAGGTCTAATCAAGACCCTATTTATAACATGACGTGTTAACGGCTTCCGTCCAAAAATATTTGGGGAGCTTATATTGGTTTAACATAACCCGGGCCATATCGCCAAGGGTTCGATTCTTTCTCTCCACAACACCATTTTGTTGAGGAGTACGTGGACAAGCAAAATCATGTCCAAAACTATTCTTTTCACAAAAACTTTTGAAATCGGTATTGTCAAATTCTCCTCCATGATCACTTCTAATTTTGTTAATGGAAAAACCTTTCTCATTTTGAACACGTTTACAAAAAGCAACAAATTCACGAAAAGTATCACTTTTGCAAGCAAAAAAAATAACCCAAGTAAATCTCGAAAAATCATCAACCAAAACAAAAGCATAAAGCTTGCCTCCAAGGCTAGCAACTCTACTAGGACCAAAAAGATCCATATGAATAAGTTGAAGAGGTCTAGAAGTACTCACAGAGTTGATTGATTTGAAGGATGACTTTGTTAACTTACTTTTCTCGTATTCTTCACACACCATATCCTTTTTGAACGGGATACTTGGGAGTCCTCTTACAAGCTTCTTGGTAGCAGGACGAGAGATAGTATCCATGTTGGCATTTTCGAGCCTCATGTGCCAAAGCCAACTCTCATCGTTCTTGGCAACTAAGTACCTGTCATTGTTAGTGTCTTCGACAATATATAAAATATAGATATTGTTTTCTCTAATGCCTTCATAAATAATAGATCCATTTGAACTATCGATAATGAAGCATTTGAGCTTAACAAACTTGATATCATAACCATTATCGATAAGATGACTAATACTAAGAAGATTGTGTTTAAGATTAGTAACAAGACACACATTCTTAATTCAAGGATAAGGAGGGGAACCTATATTACCATTTCCTATAATGTGACCTTTAAGATTGTTACCAAAGGAGATGTGTCCTTCCTTCTTCATCGATAGCGTTGTAAATAATGAAGCATCCCCGGTCATGTGCCGTGAATAACTGCTATCGAGAATCCACTTGCTTCTAGCATGAGAAGGACTCTTCACCTACAACATAAGTTGAAGATGAACATTTTGGTACCCATGATCGTATGGGTCCTTGAGTGTTAGTCTTAGGAACCCACTTAAAAACTTTTTTATCAACAAGTTTCCTTGTATGACAATAATTGGTCGTATGTCCAAGCAAGCCACAGTAGTTGTAAATCATAGAGGATTTAGAAGAAGATGTGTGAGAATCATGCATATGTGAATCTCTAGTGCGAGGAGCTCTAACATTAGTATTATGATGATGATAATAAAAAGCATGATGCGAAGTGTTTTTCTTAACAAATGGTCATTTCCTTGTGTTAGAAAAGGATTTGTGTGTAGTGTTCATGTAAGAAGTATGCCTAGCATTGTGATGAGTGTGGAGGTGTCTTGGAGTATGCATGTGAGTAGTGTTCTTATTACCTAATTTCTTACTCTGTACAAGAAGATCATTATACTTAATAGAAGTATCATATTCTCTCCTATTAGCATCTTGAACTTTATGCATAGCAAATTCATAAGCTCTTCTCATGGATTGAATCTCATCATCCTTTTTCTTGATGGTGACAAGAGATTCTTGAAACTTGAGTCACAAAGACTCTATCTCATTCGTGTCAGAAGCAGGAGATTTTCCCTTTACATCAATAATGATGCTTGAGAGTCTTTCTACTTCAAGTTGAAGAGCATCAACCTCTTTTAGAGATTTTTTATATTTATTCCTAACACCTTCGTGCTCTTCATGCAATTCAAGTATAGCTTTCTCCAAGTCATCATAAGTAAGAGTATTTAAGGAGAGATCATCAAGTACCTCATCGGTTGCCATGAGACAAACGTTGGCATTGTGTTTGCACTCTTTGTCGTTGTCGGAGTCGGACAGTCCCACTTGATGTGTCCGGGTCTTCTGCATTGATAACACGCCGGATCTTCCTCATTGTCCCGTCTGAAGCAGTTGGCTTTGTTAAATTTGAGGAACTTCCGGAAGTGCTTAGCTGTGAGAGCTATTTCTTCATCGTCGTCCGACTCATTGTTGTCGGTGCTATCCTTGGAGTAGGACTTTGTAACTTTGAGAGCAAGAGACTTCTCCTTCTCTTTGGTCTTTTCCTTCTCCTTCTCTTGTATGGAGGATTCCTCTTGATCCTTCATATCGAATTCATGAGTCATTAGCTTACCCATGAGGGTCTCAAGGTTCATGACTGTAAGGTCGTTCTCCTCAATGATTGCGGTAGCTTTAGGACTCCAAACTTTTGTCAATCCTCTAAGAATTTTTCTGATCTTTTCATGAGCAGGATATTCCTTACCAAGAGAAGAGAGAGGATTAATAATATCACCAAAATGAGTAAACATGCAAGTAATAGATTCATCATGCTTTATCTTAAAGGACTCATATTCTTGCGTGAGTCTACTAATCTTGAATTCCTTCACTTGTGAAGTACCCTCGTGTGTGACTTCAAGTTACTTCCAAATCTCATTGGAAGTCTTGCAAGTAGAGATTCGGTTGAATTCACTACTGTCGAGAGCACAATAAAGAGCGTTCATAGCCTTGGCATCTCGACTCGCAAGCTTCTTGGTGTTTTCAGTAAGTGTGTCCCTAAGGGTGTCAGAAGCAATATCCTCAATAACTCTAGAAGGAGTAGGAAGACCATTTATCACACAATCCCATAAATCAAAATCTATGGACTTCAGATAAATGCTCATCCTAATCTTCCAGTAGTTATAGTTGGTTCCATCAAATAGGGGAGGCCTATTTGTGGAGTGTCCTTCATTGTGGAAGGTGTTGATACTAGGGTTAGTGGCCATGGATCACTCAAAGGGTGTAAATCCAAATCAAGAGAACAAAGCTCCGATACCAATTATAGAACCCTAGAGGGGGGGTGAATAGGAAAATAAAAAAATAACTAGAGCAACAGAAGCAATATATGACAAATAAAAGTAAAGAGTAAGAAGATCAAACATAAGATGTATCCTGGTATCCTCGCTTGAGGCAATCCAGTCCCGAAACTCTCTCCGGCTTAAATCTACTATTTAATCAAATAGTACACACGAGTTTGGATCCGAAGAACTCGCCAACTTTAACACACGAGTTTTCTTACGAAGGCTCGCCAACTTCAAACAAATGAGAAGAGAACTTGTTGATCTTCTAACACGTAAGATCGAAAATTACAACTCTTAAATACTCTAGCACTTTGGGAGAGGATGACAATTTAAAAGCTTGGTAGAGTATTAATGGTGGAGCTCTTGGTTGCTTGAAAAATTTATGGCAAGAGTTGATGAAAGCTTAATGAGAGAGAAAGCTTCCTTTTATAGAAAAACCAAGAGTTGGTGGCAATTAATGCTCTGGATACAGCCAGACCGGCATACCGTCGGTATGCAGCAGCATACCGTCGGTATACCGTTCAAATAGTAACGATCATATTAATATCCGTTGAAAGCATTAAATGCGGCCATTAATGCTAGTCAGACCTATTCAAAAATCAAATATTTGTAACCCGGTATACCGTCGGTATGCCGCGGCATACCGTCGGTATACCGACGTTTTATCACAGAACGTTTTCAGGCAAACAAAACGGTATACCGCAGGTATGCCGGAGCATACCGTCGGTATGCCGACGTTTTGTCACAGAACGTTTTGTGGTCCACAAAACGGTATACCGCCGGTATGCCGGAGCATACTGTCGGTATGCCGACAATTTATCATAGTAAGTTTGTGGACAACGAAAACGGTATACCGCCGGTATGCCGTAGCATACCGTCGGTATGCCGATCTGTAAGATATTGATTTTTGACTAATGCTTTTAGTTTGTCATCCAACCTTAAGTGTTTACAGATATACCTAGACCTTGTACAGACTCGAAAACTTTATGCAGTAGGAAGCCGTCTATGCAAAGAGCACCGGTATCTGCTTCAATATCCAATGCAATGGATGGTAGCACTTGAAAGGATAGTCTTTATGTAGTAGAGCTTCTTGAGAAGATATGAATCTGAAGACAAAGAAAACTAAACTACGAAGATGCTGTTAATATATCAAAATAAAATGTGCCAACACAACAGTATTCTCAGACGGAATCGCGACGTCTACTTTCCTAATAATAAATTATGTCGTTAAATAGCGCTTAAAGTCGTTGATAGTGACGTCTTTCTTTTACGTTGCTAATTATAACAAAAATAGCGATGTTTTATTTTCGCGTCGCTAAACTCGTCGCCAATATGACTTATTTTGGTAGTGTATATTCAGAATCTACGGCCAATATGTTGGGGCATTGTGCATCAATACGGAGGTGATTAGGGCGTGGCACCGATGGAACCTGAGATTTTTCGTTTGATTGATTGGTTGATACCTTGTGCATTGCATGGTCACGGACAAAGACATAGGCCCGTGCATAGGTGTGAGCTTTCCATGAACGTCATGCGCCGGAGCACCAGGAGCATTCTTCCTTGGAGAAATTTGAGATGCTGCGAACACCAAGTATTGCGGAACGATCAGTGAGGCTCGCTACCCCTGGTGGTTAAGACTACCGTAATACAGATGAAATGGACCTTGGGACGGGCTTGTTACGTGATCCTAAAACAACCGGACATCTTGAGGCGGAAATGTCCTTAATGGCTTGGAATGCGAGTGTCACGACTCGCTTCAGCTTTTCGGGATACAAGTACGTAGCGAAGTCCCGCCTACGTACAGAATCGGCAGTAGTATGCTGTCTAGACCATCAATGTCAATCTCAATATAACAAAATCGTATCTATTTGCTCATTCTCAATAATTATTCAATTACAAATCCAATAATACATCAAAATGATATTCGAGAACAAATCCGCTAAATATTTAAATAAAAGAACTATCTATCTAGAATCTAAGATCGACCTCCAATCTCTCTCTCTCCTCTCTCTCTCTCTCTCTCTCTCTCTCTCTTCTGTATGGTCCATAGTGCAAAAGTAGAAAGCATGCCAAGTCACCTGCAACGATCCAGTCATGAAAGAAACAAAGTACAACCCTATTGTAATAATGTAACTTAATACAAAATAAGCTAGACAGTAGTGATACAATAAAGGAACAAGTGTATAAACTGAAAACAATAAACATATGCAAAAAACAACTTGAAAGTGTCACGACCCGTACCCAGTTTTCGGACGCGAGCTCGTGAGCAAGCCAGCTACGTATCGAGCGGACTCCAGCCCGACTCGAGTACGTATAAGCTGTCAAGGTCATGGGTATCATGTCCAATCTAAACTATATCTCAATCCACAGGAATCATATAAAACAAGAATGAACAAGTATGGGTCGTGGTCTGCAGCCCACTAGCATATATGTCCGATTAGACTCCAAGAATAATGTGAGTCCATAAAGCTAAGCTGATAAGCAGAATATATCATAAAAGCACGAGAAAGATAGTAAATCAATATCACTAACAAAATACCTGAATCATGCAGATGAAGTCAACTACCACATGCTCAGCTAACTAACTCCGTACAATCAGCTACCTGAAGAGATCATCAGGTCCTCAGAGGACTAGCAAGATACATAAAACATGCCTACTAATATGACAGTAAATAACAGGTGTGGAGGATAAGAACACTGCAAGAAGAAACATCTAAGGACGACGAGTCGTGAGGAAATGTAATACTAGACTTGGCTACCAATCAATCGATTAACCTCTATAGCTTGTAATACAATGCAAGATACTCCCAATCTATAGTAGATTTTGACTGTAATACAATGCAAGATAATCCCAGTCAAGATTAGCCAATTCTAATATCGATCTCCTCTCCTAAAGGATACAAAGTCAAGTAGACTCCTATAAATCGTAGTACAATGCAAGATACTCCCAATTTATAGTATCGCAAGTCAAGTCAATCAATCAATCAATATATGCTATAGGTCGTAGTACAATGTAAGATACTCCCAATCTATGGCATGCCTCGAGTCAAGTCAATCAAGTGATATCAAGGTAGAAGAATCGGCTATAGATCGTAGTACAATGCAAGATACTCCCAATCTATAGTATGTCTCAACTGTAGTACAATGCAAGATACTCCCAGTCGAGAATGGTCAAGGACAGATATAGAAACTGACAACTCAATCACGAGAAAAGGGTAACACAAAGAGACCAATATTCTAGCAATGTCAAACATCCTATACGTACACGTATTCTAGAACAAGTAAAACAATCAAGGACGAATCAATCATAATATGTAATCATGTGACAATATAAAAGAAATACAATAAAGGGGGAGAAACCATGTAAATACTGTATATGTTCGGCAAGGTATACTTGCCTGGAGGTTGCACGGAGAACCAACAATGTATCGCCATTCAACAAGTCAGAAAGTCCAAGTCATCACAACTGTCTTCGAAAACTGAAATAAACGTTACCAACATTCTCAAAATAGTCAAATTAGCTAGGATTGCCTGTCCTTAAGTCCAATTCTGGACACAGGGGCAAAACGGTAATTTTCGGCAAAAACGATATCCGCCGTTGGACCCGCTTTGCACCGAAAAGCGTGCCAGAGTCAAAGGTCTCTAAATTCGTCAAACTACATGTCTACGGATCCGGTTTTTCGATACAAACCCAACCGTATGTCCAAAGTTGGATTTCGGCGGGCCGTGCACAAAATCACCCGTTGAGTCTGTCACGATCCGCACCCGCTAAAAGGGCACGTGACGCGACAACGCCCAGCCCTCACCGGAAAAACGGCGTGGAACGCTGTAGATTTTCTAGTCTGACAACAGTTTATATATATAACAAAACCTGTCGAGAATATAGTCAACTCCGAACGGAGGACAAGCAATGAATATATATAAGTGCTCAATCACAACTCTAAGATGATAAGTAAAGACTGAAAGATAAAGACAACAAGACGATAAAATATAACCTGTCAAGTCCATATACAAATAATATACAAGTCCAGTCTCTAATACAGTCCAAATATAATACAGTCTCAAAAGTAACTGGAAACTAAGTCCAGTACAAAGACCTACTCTAACTAAACAAGTGGTATAGTCTCGTCAGGCGGAGCTACGCCCTGCGGGACCAAGTCTAGGCCCACTACGGAGTCAGACCGTGGGGCCTGCAAAACGACAATTTTATCAATGGTCTCAGAATCGGACCAAACTTGGCATACAGGACCAGAAAAACGATACGGTCCTGTTGGCGCAAGTTTCGTCTCGATCTGACGAGCGTGCACAAAGTAATTGGAGAATTTGCAAAGTGCACGATACGGTGAATTTCGACGGATACGCATCAAATTCGTCGCACACACGCGACCAATTTGAATTTAAGTCCACACGACCACGAAGCCGTTACGCAGTTTTCGATGCTTACGGTGCGCGACCACGTTGCCCGGAATGGCGGGACGGACGTGGTATCGGAGCGTTTTTCATAAAAACTCACTTTCTAAAAACTGTTTTTCTCCGATTTCAAACTAATTTATCTTACTATCTATTTATCAAAATTAAAACTAACAGAAGGGTTGGAAACTTAGTTATGTAGTCTAAAACTTTATTCAAATAGATTTTCAAAATTCGTAACGCACGGGTCGTAAATCGACCGCAAATACAGGGTGTTTGGACTGATTCCTGTTCTGTCTCGGGGCAGGATTTTCCTTGACTTTGAGTCGATTTTTTCGAACGATCGACGACACCTACTTGCAAACTAAAGGCATAGAATTGAAGAGGGTTATGTAGTGAGCGTACCGGAAGAAACGGTTCCTCAAACGGTCGAGTATACGTTGCGAACGCGAGGCACGAAGGAGGGTGTTCGGCCATGGCTGCTGACGCGGTTCAGCGCCTGCGTGCGCGCGTGGTCGGCTCCCGCGCCTCGCCGGCCGGCGGTGCACGGCGGAGGGTGGCACGTCCAAGGTCAGGGGGCTGTCGGCGCTCTTCGGTTTGTGTCGAGGGTTAGGTTTCGGGAAAAAATCCCTCCCCTCACGCTCGACTTATGTATAAGTCTGCTGAGTAATAACAGAGCCGAGCGGCTCTGGCTCTCGGCTGGGTTGCCCATGAGCTCGGTGGGTTGTTTTGCTTTGCATGGGTTTGCTTCTGTAGGGGTTTGCCGGTCGGGTATGGGCTGCTATATATTTTATTCTTTTTCTTTTATTCTTTATAGCTTCTAATAATATATACAATATATTATATATATATATATATATATTATATATATATATATAATATATATATATATATATATTATATATATTATATAATATTACCTATATATACGTATACACCCATATAAATGTATTTATTACGTATACATTCAATATACATATAATAATATTTATAATACACACATACGCATATACACCTATATA
>JANAVB010022600.1:11358410-11363410 GCA_029216955.1 Iris pallida | reverse complement strand
AAATTACGCGAATAAATTACATATATGTGAATATATAAAAAACTGTCCCGAACACGAAAACTACCACCCAATTTACGCATCGATCAGAGGTAGAAGTCCATATTTGACCAAAATAATATAAATAATAGAAACACCTAGTTGGAAAGAGATTTTAAAAACTTATCGGAAAAATAACTATAATTTTGAAGAAGTAGAAGAGAAAAACAAATAAGAAAGAAAAAGAGTAGAATATTAGTAGTTATAATTATATATTTTTGGTGAGGATATAAATAAATAAAATAATAAAAATCCTTGAAAACTTACCGATTTGGGATGTTTATAAAGCCACAACAAAATTACATTACACCGATTTTGGAAGGTTTTTGAGCGACCAAACCAGTGTCTCAACAAAATTAACAATCATATGTTTTCATAAATGGTTGGTTCAAATATACCTCAAAAGCGGTAAAAATACCGTCAAGCAGACCTTAATGGTATCGTGTTGATCTTGATCCATCATCAATAAAGTTGCCTATAATTTTTCTACTTTTAGACGGATGATGGCCCCTAATGCGTGGAGAAGTTGGTAATGAGACGCTCAATAACTAATAGTCATATATATATTGGAGTATCATTGTTCTCAGAAAAGTTCTTTCATACACTTTCCATTTGTATTAAATTTGATAGTGTTATATCTGACATTGTATTATGTGTATAATGTTTTATATTAATAATTTTAGTTGGGATTTTTTTTTTATCAACTAAGTGGACGGATGCTACATAATCGAGATGACATTATCCCATTTTTTTGGATGATGAATAACAGAATTGTAACATTTTTTGTATTACTTTCTTCGGATTGTATTTGGCTCTCTTTCTCTATCCCCTTTAAAGCAAGAAAAGGAAACAAAATAAAATAGTTTTATTTTAGGAAGTAAAGTTTAAACATATCTTCTTCTTTTCCTTCTCCCACCACTAATCATAATGTTTGTGAGAGATAGCAAACCTAGGTAAACTAACATTAATTGAACGACTTGAATGATCATCAAACTCTTCAATGGTTGAACCCTTGTATCAGAACATTAATTATAAAGTCCTATGACGTCTTGGTGTTGTAAATATAGTTTGCAGTATGGATATTGGAATCGGAGATATCAAAAGGATCGATGGCTTCAGATCAAATATCAGAATAAAATAATTATTAATAAATTATTACAATTTTAGGAAAAAAAAATATTTTATATATTAAACATAATTTTAAGTAAGTTTTGTGTTATTTTTTAATAGCGATTTTAGAATTAAATCAAATATTAGTCATTGATTTACCTACAATTAGGTTTTCTTTCTTTTACATGATTTTACAATCTTACTATGTTTTTTTACAGGTGGACCTACATTGGGGCTAGGGTGGACTCCAACTCCCCCTGCCTCCCCCTCCCCCAAAAAAAATGTGTATTTTTATATATTTTTGTTTTTTTTTTCATGCAAGTCAGGTCATACTTAGCCTACCCTAGTTCACTCCAGCTCACTAAGCTAAATTTTTTGGTTCCATTCTTGCCTCTACATCTTGCGGATGGGTTTTTTCCGTCAATTTTTTTTGCCAAGTTGATTGAAAAAGAGATTCCCGATCGATCATTATTGGTAAGTATCGGATTGAAACATATCAAGCTGTATCGGTATCGGCCGTATTGGATTGGCATCTACCGATACTACAAACTATGATCATAAAGCTCTCATAAATATATTGTCTGGCGAATATATGATTAAGTCCAGTAAAATGTAATATTTTGACAAGAAAGAGATGTGGATCTATGTTATGTCAAGAAAGAAATGGTCATCTTTTAGATCAGAAGGGTTTAGCCTCACCTTGGCTGCATCGATGGCATTGGCAACCGCGACGAACTGCTGGGGCAGCAGCGACCGGAGCAGCCACCGGCTGCGGAACACGTGCAGCGCGCCCGACCTCCGCTTCGATATCTCCACGCTGTCCTCGAGGGACAGAACCTTCCACCCGCCGAAGCTCGAGTCGGATGCCGCGAGCAGCTCCTGGATGCAGCTCTCGCTCGCGTGGGTCACGTACCTCCTCAACGAGTCGTCGCTTATCGACCTACAAAAAATAACAACAATGTACATCAACACGTACAAGTACGAGTCCAAGTCCAAGTTCGAGTCGCGAGTTGTTACCAGTTGCGAGCGCAATGCTCGGCGGCGGCCGGAGAAATCGGAGACGAAGAGTTTGATGATGAAGAAGAAGAAGAGGAGCTCATTGTTGGGGAATTGTTTGTGTGACGAGAATAATGGCGGGGGAGTGGTAATATATGAATCGAGAGGGAAAAGAGAGCGGGCACATGGTGGCCCATTGACACTCGCTGGGCTTTCCTCTCTCTGGCACTGCATGTGCTCCAATCACTACTAAACACACTTGAAATTACGGTCCTGCCCCCCCCGTCTCTATATTTCTCAAGGAAAAGATGGGTGAATTGAAGGAAGGCACATGGAGTGCTTGTGAAGAAAAATTTCTTTTTCATAAAGGGAGAATTAGGTTTAGGTCCATCTAAGGAGATGATTACTACACTTGGGTCCTGGTCTTGAAAGTAGGGTTAGGGAATGTGGGTATATGCTACATGGGATACCATCCCAAGTTCCAAGTGCACATGGGTCAACTTTGGTTTTATGGTTTTGTCATGGCCTTTGGCTTGTCCTACTTTAGTTTTGTGTCCTACTTTAGTTGTGTCCTTATCCACTTTGGTTGAGTTTCGAGTGAGACCAAATTTAAAATTATAATTGATTATCTTATCTTTAGAACGGGTGAATAAAATTTAAATTTATTTGCTCACAACTGAAACCTAAACAAAGTGACCAGCCATCTTGACAAGTTTAATGTAACTAACAACAAGATCAATCACAGATGTTCGTAGCCACATCATCTCATAAATAGTTTGGATGTAATTCTATATGATGTGTCAACACTCAATCTAAATACCACAATTTATTTTCTGTCCTCAAACGACAAGATTTTCACCAAAATAAGTGTAGTAGCTAGCAAATGATCAATACTTCTCGAAGCGAACTATGTACTTCATGTTTGCTATGTGCAATCGGAATGCTTGAAATAGGAAGATTGTTCCCAAGCTTTAATTACATGAATGCACTATATAGATAGCAACATGTGTAAGTTATATATGACAAGTACTCCGTGTCTCCACGTGATGTTTTCAGTCCTATAATGACACTCACTTCATTCGTCTTTACCGGAAATATGAAATGTTTCTTGTAAATAAGCATGCGGTTTGAACCAAACAAAACTACTTGGTAACTTGGTTTAAGGAAAAAAGAGAGGCTATGTTAAGTGTGGTGTGCGTGTACCAAAAGAAATGAGTTCTATGGTCTGCAGAATGAATTGAAACGATAATGCTTTCTCTAACGATATAAAGAAGAAGTGCACGACTAACCTATTCGATAGAAATAAATAGTCAAATAAACTCAACAATCTCTAAGATTTAATCGATGCAATTCACTTAGAAAAAAATATTTTAAAAACAAATCTACTCATATTCCATAAAGGGACTCTTTGTGGTGGTATTAGGACAAGGAGAGTAGTAGAATAACATAAAATAAAAAAGCCATAAAAGTTGGTCAAATTCAACTAACATTAACCAAAGTAGGATCTTAATTAATACATAGAATGTATCATATGTTACTATCACATTTCTCTTAAAAAAAGTGGGTTGGTTTAAGTGATAACTCTTTTGAAAGAGGGGCTTGTGTAATAAGCTCACTTCTCAAATTGGTTGGATGATAGGTACCTAAAGTTAATAGTCCCTCTTCTTATATCTTTGATTCTTTGCCTTCCTTTGAGGGGTTGGCATCGGATTCACTCCTCGTTTTCTGATTGAGACGCACGGTATCCTCATTTAACATCTACCAACTGGTCATCATAAAATGTACTCTCCCTGTGGTTGGTTTGCACTGTTGCACATGAAGGGGATCATTAGTCAGAGAAGAGTACAACCTAAATTAGTGTATTTTGTACAAACGAAGTGAACTTTGTTTGACCATTGGCAAACAAGAGACGTTATAGGCATCATGAATAGTTTGGTGTGGGAAAGAAAATGGCTCACGTGGCACAATCAACTTTAGGGGGATAGAAGTAACATTTTAAAAGTGTAAAAATGACACTTATATTATTGAATTATAGTACACTTGCAGCAAGTGAAAGAAAAAGGAGTTGGTTGTTTGGATGATTGTTGAAACTGAAAAAAAAAGAGTTCGATTGTTTGTATAGTTGTAGAAAGTGGATATTGGGATTGAAAATGTAATAACCATAATTTAAATTAATTACCATAATTAAATTAAATTAGTTACCATAATTAAACAGATCAAATTTTGGATGTTAAGCTAAAAACATAGAAATATGATAACCCCTAATTAAATTATCATAATTAATTTAAAAACCTAAATTAATTATCATAATTGAAATACGCATTTAATTGATTACTATAATTGAATGAACACACAATTAATTGTCATAATTAGATTAATTTAATTATCATTAACAACAAATATATTAAAGAGAGTTCTCTCCACCGTTCTAGAGCCTTCCCCATCCATTCTGTCTCCACACCCTCTCTCAACACCATGTATTTTCTCTCTCCTCCAAGTCCAACCTCCTCCGCCCCTCTGGCCGTCTATTCCCGGCGTCCCCTTCCCCTTCCATCCTCCAAGTCCAACATCGACGCCCCTCCTTCCGTCCCCAAGAAAGATGTCGACGTCAACCCACTCTCTCCCGGTCGTGGCTCGTCGTGGCGCGTTCTCGTCGTGGCCAAGCATCCTCCGCTCCCCACTGCCTCCTCCAAGTCTCTTCATCATCTCCCCTCCTCCTCTCTCTATCGCCCGTTCCTCGTCCACCGCCCAGATCTGGTCAGGGGTGGCTGGAGACGACAACACCGACGACGGTTGCGAAGATGACAACGCCATCGTGTCGTCCACATTCGACGATCTTTGCTGCTGCGAGCTTCCCT